>OX103947.1:78004725-78187932 GCA_944470405.2 Schistosoma mattheei
AATTGATAGATGTTAGTTAAAATCTTAATTTTTCCAAGAATTACAATTAATTATGTTCTTTTCTAATTTAGGTCCGAAATCTGGTGTATATCGTCATACTTATCCATATTTGTGGGATATAGAAGCGCAACATGAAAATTATACGCATGGAATTGATGTTCATAGTAAGTCACTTGTATATAGACAACAATCCATAAATATTTTATTATTTTACTTCCATATATACAACGTTAGTACAGCAAATTTGTGGATACTGTCGAATTTTCACGGTTCAAATTACGAACTAATCGCAGTTAAACAACTATTGAAACCTAGATACACTTAACGCTCGGTTCATCCTAATACAGGATTCCTCAGGATTCTCCATCCACGAGCCCGCACGCGGGGATCTAACGCACGACCTTCGGTCTTGCACGAGAATGTTTAAACTTTAGACCACTGAGTTGGCATCCAATGGTAATAATCTCTAACTTCAATTGATTCACTATACTGCGCAACCCTCATCTGCTACTTGCTATAGATAACTGTCTTATCCTCGACATGGATTGAACTCACGATTTAACCCATGAGAATCCTATAATCTCCTCGAATCCCCTTACTTACGCCTGTTACTCTTCGTGGAGGAGAATAGGTCGCCCACCAGCACTCGCCATCCAACCCTGTCCTGGGCAATCCTTTCCAGTTGTTATTCATCCCTTTCATATTTGCTTCTATTTCGCGACGTAATGTGTTCTTTGGCCTTCCTCTTTTCCACTTCCCTTTAGGATTCTAAGTTAGGGCTTGCCTCGTGGTGCAGTTTGATGATTTGCGTAATGTATGTCCTATCAATTTCCATCGTCTTTTCCTAATTTACTCCTCAGCCTGTAGCTCTTCTAGAGTTACTGGCGGTCGAAAGCCCGGGTAAAAGAGGAGGGTTGGGCATGGGGTTAGCGACCTCATCCGTAGAAAACTAACTCGCTAAAAGACGCTTACCAGAAAAATGATTCAAACCATTTAAACTGCCCTGAAAGTTAGAAGGTCTTCATTTAGAAGAGTTGTGACGCCTCATGAGGACTTTATCACAAAGAGCTGAATCCATAATATGTGTAAATTCATCCATATATATGCACTTTTCCCTTGGAAAATAAATTTAAAATCAGTGAATTGCTGAAAATATTATACAATATTTGAAAATTAAACTTAACAATCACATTGAAAATTGAAATTCACTTTTTTCTGCATAACATTTTTTCCTTTTTTAGTCACCAATGAATATACTCTATGGGACTTTTCTGGATTTCCATCATATTATTGTTTTTATGATCATTTCATCGGTGATATTGATAGTATACATTTAGTGCTATTTAACTTGATGGATTCATTAGAATGGAGACGTAGAAGTGTACGATTCTGGCTTGATTTTCTTCATGCTCGTATACCTGTAAAAGGACCTTTATGTATGTAAATTATTTTCTTCCATCAAGACGTTTTTACTGATTTCATTTTGCTACTATTATTTTGATTATATTAATATTATTATATATATAATCTAAAGAAATACTTGAAACCTAAGGACAATTAACAACTGAATGATTTCAATAAGTTAATAGTTTACAAAACAATCTAGCACATGTAAGATAACAAACTAATCACAGTAATTTGTGCTGTTGTCGTTCTGCACTTTCTGTCTCTGTCATCTTTTTTCTAGTTCTAGATTATTATAAGTACCCTGTAGTGACAACGGAATCACTCTTCACTACACTGTTCTTCTCTCAGTCAGTCTAACAAAAAGTGCTAGTTCCGAACTTCTTTTTCATATTACTCTAATCCTTGTGACAAATGTCTTTTAAAAACGATTTATGGATCCCGTCTTTTCAAAAAATGTACCCTAATGTCTCTATTATTTACACGTTACGTTGCTTTCTGTATCACTATGGCTATACCTTTTGACTGATATGATTTCAGGTTACAAGTTTGAATTTCATCTGATAAAAGGGTAAATCATATATATCTCAAGTAAAATAATACCTTAACCTGAATTTGGCCTTATTTTTTCAACTTTATACACTTACAAGTGCAGGATGATTGAGAATGACATTTGATTTTTTAAAACTTCTTGTTTATTTTACTCTTTCGCTCAGTTTTGATTAACCCAGGAAAAATTGATAGTTGTAGACGGGAGAGCAGTTCATTTGATCATGGTCGAAGTTTTAATGAATTTTTGAATAGAACTTAATAATATTTAAAATATATTCCTTTATATCTTCCAATTCCATTGTAACTGTAATACTTGCATTCTTATGATTTCCGATTCTTCTAAAGATCTTAACTCTAAGCCTTATAATAGTTTCAGAACAAACTCAAAAGTAAACATTACAAACATACATAGTTTTTATTTGTAACGGTTTATATTTTCTCGTTTTTGATATAAGGACTTTCTGAGACTAACATTGTAGTGCACGAGAACTCAGAAGGGAAAGATCAATTTGTCACGTAGTGGTTTATTAAAATGTGAAAATCATACATCATTTGCACAACTCCGAATCGTCTCTTACAAGCTTCATTGTCCCTTCATTTCTGTTTTTATCTTGATTGCTTTCAGTTTACTTCTCTCTTCCCTTCATATTGAGTTCATCCAATTTTCAAGTTAGTTTTCGTCACTTGGTAACTAGGCTACCTGCAAAGTTAAGTAATTGACATTCGAAATCTGAATTTGTTGTTTTCTTTTTCGATGTAATTGCATAATATATTGAATTATTTTGGATTTGTCGATACTCATATTGTCTAACATGTTTTTTAAGAACAAATACTAATCCCCATGGTGGATTTAATTCGTTTGATGGCAGTATTTTTTTCAAGAGATTTACTTTTTAAATATTACATGTGTATTTCAAAGAACAAATGCTCATTTTATTGTCTGACAATCAAGTTTAGCCATTAAGTTTAGCCTTTATGTGGTGCCCCGTTATTTAATCGCCATTTAGATTGAACGATGTTGTCGAAAGGGCTCTCCACTTCAGTGGCCCAAGATCTGACTCCAAGGCGATTGTAATGGTGATTCACTATTTCAAATAAGCGAATACGGTTCTTTAGTAATTTTCCACTTACATCTATTGTAAACTGAAAATTTTCATAATACAACTAAATCCGACACAAGAAGTAATTTAACAATGGTATACTGTAATCTTTATTTATTTACAGACTATTAATTAACTTTCAATGTTATTTTTAGAATGAAAAATAATTCATCAAATACAATTTAATCGTATGTTTTCATATTTAATAATCATATCTTATTTAATTGTTTAAGTGTTTGGAGGACGACCGACAGAAATGGCTCGCGTCATTCTTGTTGGAACTCATGCAGATGTGGTTCAATGTCAAAAAGATCAAAATGGATTTTATTATGATGAAGAGACTTTATTGTTTTTAAAAGAAATTATACTGGAATACCAGTAAGTTGCAGAATGTTTTATTCTTTGATTTTGAATGTAATGCAAAGAGTTTTTGTAGCAGTGTAAAAAAAAATAATATTTCATACTAAAAAGTACATCAGAAAATCTGTAGATGGATGAAAAAAAAGATGAAATTATCGAGTATGATTCAATATTATACTGTAAGAACTGTGAGTGGAAGCATCAGTGTGCTGTAACCAACGGGTAATTAATTGAATTCACCAATTTATATGATTATGTGTAAAAAATATACATAAAGGGAATAGAGATAGTTGAAAAATATCCTTGAAATAGTTCATGTACAATAGCTTTTAGAGATTTGTGTGCAAACTTTCAAGAAAGCATTATTAATTTTATGGATGTCTTTACCATTGTTTATGTGTACACAGACAATTTGTCCCAACTTTGAATCTGTCCTCATATCCTTCAACAAATTTTAATCACCAGGTTGGTGTGCCAACCAATTTCTTATTCTTTCCCTATTAAATTCTTTCGTAATTCCAATTATCACTTCTTATTCACTTTTGACCTTTTATTTAATTATCAAAGCTTACGTTACGAACTGATTTTGGCTAAACCACTATTGAAAACCTGCGAGCACTGAACGGCTGTTTTATTCTAGTATGGGACTTCCAAACAGTGCGTGTTCGCGATCGTGCACGCGCAGTTTGATTAACATTATATATATGACCACAATTTTCAGTGTATGTTGTAAATATATTATAATTTTCAGTTCAACTTCGCTTTGATAGGGATTGATTTTAGTTTTCTGTTAATGCATATTCACTTTATGTTCACTGAAAGCAATGGATTGTCAAAATAACTTATATGAATTTTTATTAACCTTATTGCTTCCGTCTTCTAATATTTCTCTCTTACATAATCTTACTGATGTTCACATATTTGCTGGATTTTATTCTTTATCCTATTGAGTGACTACGCCATCAGTTATAAATCTCATGACCTTTACATAACCTCTTTTATCTTGATTATAATTAATTGTAACATTTATTCTACTCTGCATTAGTACTTTAACCATATAGATACATATCTATCTTAACTAAGTTTATACATACACATTATATCTTCTTCTTCTTATTATTATTATTAATGTGATTTGGGTTACATTTCGAAAATATTTATGTAAACTTCATGAATATTTGTTTATAATTATATTGATCATAGTAATTTTATGCTAAATGCAATGGATGAAAAGTCATGAAATAGACTGATTGATGAGTTCATTTTATTCAGCAAAATTTGTTGTTTTCGCTCTGTTTAGATTTGTCAAAGGATCTGGTTACATAAAAAGAAATTTTATTATTATTAGTGTAACTTCAGATTCATTTATACTCTTAACTACGTGTTATAATAATCACACGGAACTCTAAATCATAATAATGAAAGTCGATTCATTCCTTTGTGTTCAAATTAAGATAAACAATACTTATGAAAAGAAACTCTAGTAGATAATTTTCATCCACTTTTTGCCGTAATTAATATTGAAGTTGTTTATATTATATGGGATATTATTTGTATTCTTCACTATTACTTTATAAGGGATTTATGAAGATTACTCAATTTTATTGTCATCATTACTGATTACTCTTAAGTTGAACAAGCATAGAAGACCAGGAATAGCTGGATATTTGTTTCATCCTAGTATTAAACTTCTCAGAAGTGCGCACCCATTATCCCACTAGCGATCAAATATAAAAGTTTCAAATCTCGAGGAGGGTGCTTAACCTTTAGATCATTGATTTATCATCCACCAGTTTATGCTTTAACTCTAATCACTTCACTATATTAAGCGACCATCTTCCAATGTCATTTTTGAATAATTGCCTCACACGATGTGAATGAACTATTCTACTGATCATGGATTTCCTTTAGAGCTCCAGGAGTCACCTCCCGAAATCAGTTAGTACTAAAACCTAAAGTTCCTTGGTTTGACCCTCTGTGGGATCAAGGGTGTGCATTGCTAAGCGATTTCATGCTAGGATGAAATAGTTGTTTAGTGCTTTCTGGTTTCAAATAATATTTTTACTTAAGATGTTAACTATTAAATTCTGAAATATTTCAGAGATCATAATTGCGCGGTTAGATTTTTTTTACTCGAGATTTTGTCTCATAGTTTTTCTAGAAATAATAACTTATATATAACAATGTGACAGCACAGTCCTTTTTTGAAAATTTTCGTCCAAATTACGATGATTCTGAATAAAAATTTGTTTACTACTACTTTGTAATAAGATGTACTCATAATTTTCATACATTTACTCTGTGTACATTGTCGTGATTTTATTTTAATTATTAGAGATAAGTTAGACATACACGAAAGTATTTATCTGCTCGACGCAAGAGATGGAACATCTCTAGAAATGAAACAACTGAAAACTTACTTGACAGATGTTCGGAATATCATAATACAAGTATAAATTGTTTTACTTTGTTTCATATTTATATTTCTACACATTTATGTTGTCAGTATAGGGTTGCTGAGATTGTTGAATATCGCTGAAATCATGAGTAGATCAAAATAGTGCAAAAGTCTAACCTCAATCTTCACAACCTTACACTGATAAGTATCGTGTACTCACTAGTGAATAGCTTCGGTAGGAAACTTACGAGGCTCCGGTGGTGCTAAATCGTTTTAGGTGAGAAGAACATTCCCACCGAAGACAATAGACGATTGCAAACTATCATGGACTGGTAGAAGCTAGACTTTTAAACCATTAGATCCCGGATCAGTGATCTAAATGTTAAGCGTTCTTGTGCGAGACCAAAGGTTCTCTGTGAAGAGGTCGTTTACGCTCACTACTGAGGCATCCAGTGCTCGGACGAAACTGCAGTTCAGTGCTTCCAGTTTTTTAGTGATTGTCTTTAGTCGGTTTGAGATTTCAATGAGATTTCTCTTAAATAAACAATTTAGTAGATGCACTTTAATTTTTTTATGCATTAATCTTACTGGGCTAATTTTGTTTAAAAACTGACTATAACCAAAAGAAATGACATTTTAAATATATTTATAGGGTTGCCAAAAATGGAAACAGCTATGTCCATCAAATTAATGTGTTTAACTTTGCAATTATTCAATCTTGATTATGAAATTGTTTATTTAATTTACCATTATGTAAACAGTTGAACGTTTTTTATAAAAAAAAACTCGAACTGGTTTGGCACATGAACATGCACTGTAAGATTTGATTAGTTCAGTACACAGTGAGAATTAATAACATGATTAATATAACGCAAAATGATTAAAAAAAAATTGAAACATTTTCCAAGTGATCAAATTATTCTAAAAAGATCCTCTCAGTTGTTACTATTAAACTTTAATGTACTATGTTTAACATGGACAGAAGTACTATCTCATATTATAACTAAATATATAGGTATCTTTTCTTCTTTTACGATTAAAAGAATATGTATTTGAGAGTTATAGCCAAGAGTTCTTAAGAAGATAGGCTAGTTTTCTGGTTACCAGTCATGAGAAGTGTTTAGATAGAAATAAGATGTTCGTCCAGATACTTTAAAATTTCTTTATTCAGAAATACATTGAAATTGTAATCTGGTACACATTAATATATTTAGTTACTTAGCATTGTTTTAATACTGAACTTTTCAGATCTGTTGACAATATTCATTTTACTGATCGAGATCACGAGTCAATTGAAGCTAGACCACCATGGAAAACCTGGAAACACTGGACGGCCGTTTCGTCCTAGTATGATGCTCCTCAACGGTGCGCACCCACGATCCCGCACCCCGCGAGATTCGAACCCGGGACTTATCAGCCTCGCGCCAGGCGCTTAACTAACTAGACCACTGAGCCGGTATCCAACGGTGTTAATGTCTAACTTCAACCAATCCACGAAGTCGTGCCACCGTACACCATTGTCTTCAGTGAGTTGATATCTCACAACAGGCCTGGTTGAACTCCACGGGTAACGGCTTCTCAGTAGAACCCCAGGAGTATCTCTTGAAGTCATTCACTAGTGAGTAGGTGATTATTATCAGAATGGGTTTTGTGGAGATTTTTTGGGAATTTCACCGAGGAGTCCCATACTAGGACGAAACGACCGTCCAGTACTTCCAGGTTTTCCATGGTGGTCTAGCTTCAATTGACTCATGATTTCAACAAGTGAAATTTCTAAAAAATATCCACAAACCCTTTCTGATAATATTCATTTTAGTTTGAAAATCTTGAAGGCAGTTAGTATACTTACAGCCTCATTGATTAACTAAACAAAATGGATAATAGAAAAAAAATGTTGGCATTTTACAAAGCTCTTGGTTTATTTTTTATTCATAGACACTACCAAGGACAAATTCTTTAATGATCGATTTATCAAATAAATTGCCAGAATGGACAGTTAATGATATATTTCCTATATGTAATTTGGATGAATTTGCTGAACGTGTTCATGAACATATTAATCCCTTGTGTACGGATGAACATTTAGTAACTCTTGTTGAACATTTACAATGTGCTGGGAATGTGAGATTTTCATTGATTTATTCTCATTTTTAAAGTATATTCTTGCTAAGCACTTATTATGTTTGTTAATTTGATTTTTTAGTACAATTGACTAATGTAACAACCAGTAAACTATTCATGATAAATATTTGATTGAACTCAAAACAGATTACAATATGAGAAATGCTAGGTTGTAACGAGGTAAAACTAAGTAGTTATTTTGTTCTATTCATTCTATTTGAAATCTAGTAGCACATTTGTTTAATTGAAATCCACCTACAACCTGAATCAGTATTTCGAATCCTAAAAATACTTATGGATATATACAGAAAAGATGTCATTGCAGATGTATATTTTTAAAGTCTCATTAGTTATCTAATTTTTCTATCAGGATGATGTAATAAGGTGGTTGTAATATATCTTTGATTGATTATTGGATTACCCTAATATATACTTTCATCAGTTCCTTTGTAATACCCTATTTGAAGCATAAAACCACCTCACATCTAATTTTAGAATCAGCGTGTCTCTACTTATTTACGAGATTTCAAATTCTTCTTGTTTCCAGTGATAATTTTATACAAAATTCTTGACCAGAAAATTTGACAGAATTGTCCATGCTTATAATTGATAGGATTATCTAACGTAACCTACTTAAAATTTTCCCCTGTCAGTGAATATTTCAATCAAAACCACAATGTTCTTTTGCAAACGAAACGTGATGTTAATGGTTGTCAAATTTTGATTTAAACGACAATTGTACTTAATTTTTCAATCAATCAGTCAATGACTGTTATTTTTCTCAACCCCCCCCCAAAAAAAATTGTTTGTTTCTTGAATGTGGGGGAATGTTTTATTTGCAAAAAGTATAAACTTTGTAATTTGTTACCGGGTACAGTTTGATTGTGAAGAATTCTCTCCTGGTGTTAATCTCTGAAGTCTAAAATCAACAGACTTGTTTTAGGTAGTGTCTAGTATTGTATAATGAACAATAATACACAATTTTTTAATAAATTATAAGCAGGATTAAAGTGACACTAAGGTATTCAAGTTTAATGACAGAAAACAAAATTTTACAAATGTAATATGTGCACAAAGGTAAGAAAAACTAGGTGATGTGGCCTTATTACAAATCCACTGAAGTTGAAATTTATAAATCATTTCCTATTATCTCATTGGTTTCGTTTTCGTCTAGTAGTCTGAAGCTCTTAGATTTAATCCCATGTAAAATTTAAGGTGAGCACTACTAATGAGTTTAAAAGTTGAGTGAGACAGTTAGATACTCGTCCCAATATCACTGGTTCTGCGGCTTATGTCAATTCGTGATGTAGACTGTCTTCATACTGATGAAACGGATACCCACTGGTTACCTTGGTTTTTATCGGGACCCTAACTAAAAGGCAATCTATGATTATCCTTAACAAAATTTATTTATTCACACCTTTAAATTTGTTGTATAAAGCTGTAAAATAACCAGTCTTTTCAAAGTGAGCACATTCAACAAAATTCCTATTCAAATAACAATTGTATGCTCATCGATGACAAACTTTTAGATAAATATTTGAAATCAGTGTTTGGGAGTGTTCAAACTTGCAAGAAATAATACAGTCATCTACCTATGACAACCGATGATTACCTCATATTACCTTAAATTGACTACATTCGGAAGCATGGGACGTTGAATTTCTAACAAACTAAAACCACTGTGCCTATTTAAGGAGCTGAAAGCTATGACTTTTGACCCCACATTTGGGCTATGTTTTTACAATCCTGCGGAGTCCCCAATCTAATATAAAATAAATGCACAGTGTTTTCTAGCTTTCCGTTATTCCTCAGATGATTTTAATGTCTAATTGTTAAATATCTTCTAAACTTTAGTCTCAGAGTAACCTGTTCGATTTTTATTTCACAGATTTTATATATTCAAACCGCTTCACATAATACTACTGTAAATAATTCATCGGCAGTTATCAGTGAAGATAATGACAAGTATTGTTATTATAAAGATGATTTGATTGTATTAAATCCAAATCACTTATGCAATGAGATACTAGGTAAATGTTTCTCTGAACGATTTCTTCATCGAACTCGAATCACTGGAAGTTTTACTCTAGATGATATACAATTATTCGTACGTGAACAAGATACACAAATTTTACTTAAATTGCTAGAATCATTTGGTTTATGTGTGTGTTGTATTGTTAAAGAGCATCGTCATTTAAAATCACGAAATAAAAAGAAACATTCAACTGATTGTTTTGAATTATTTGAACAAATTAGTAGTAGTCCATTGTCAAGACCGTTGACACCAGATATTGAACAAACTGATCGTAATGGTAGTAATTACAACAGCAATAATAATAATGGTAATAATGATTTATACTTAAGCAATAATACACAATTTCCAAAAACTATTGTATTCGATATTTCTAAATTGAATAATTCTTCCATTGCAATTGAAGAGATACAAATTGAAATGCCACGTTTAAATCAAATCCCATTATATCATGGTTTATGGGATAATAGTAATGATGAGAATAAAAGAATGATATATTCTGGTTTACAATTAATTACATCCCCAGGACAATTTATACATTTAATGCCACGTATACAAGTACAATTAAGACGTGAAATTTCAATCAATCGAAAGAAACTTATTCAAACAAAATTATCAAATGAATTTAATAAATTAAATTTAAAAGGTCATCATAATAGTAATCAGAATATTAATAAACAGTTTTATACAACATCAGAATTATATTTAAATTCATTAGATTTTAATTTTAATAATAATAATATGACCAATTCTATTTATAATAAACGAAGAACAAAAGGTTCACATTCATGGAATTTAGTACAGTGGCTTCACGGATCAAAAATTACTGATTCGAAAGGTGAAATACAAATATTTTTATGTATTAATGAATATAAACAAGTAAGTTAACATGATTAATGATTTGTTTCCTTTAAGGAAATGTTTTAATTGTTAAACATAACATAATCACTAATTCAACTTTCTATTTACTTACTTACACCTGTTACTCTCAATGGAGCATAGGTCGTCGGCCAGCATTCTCCATCCCACCCTGTTTTGAGCCTTCCTTTCTAGTTCGATCCAACTTTTGTCCATTTTTATCATTTCTGTCTCCATTTCTCGACGTAATGTGTTCTTTGGTCTTCATCTTCTCCTCCTTTGGCCTTGAGGATTCCATGTGAGGGCTTGTCTTGTGACGCAGTTGGGTGCTTTCCTCAATGTGTGTCCTATCCACTTCCAGCGCTTCTTCCTGATTTCTTCCTCCGCTGAGATCTGGTTTGTTCTCTCCCACAGTACGTTGTTGCTAATAGTGTCCGGCCAACGGATCCGAAGTATTTTGCGTAGACAACTGTTAATAAACACCTGTATTTTCTGGATGATGGCTTTCGTAGTTCTCCAGGTTTCTGCCCCATACAGTAGAACTGTGTTGACATTTGTATTGAAAATCCTGACTTTGGTGTTGGTTGACAGTTGTTTTGAGTTCCAGATGTTCTTCAGTTGTAAATATGTTGCTCTTGCTTTACCGATCCGCTCCTTCACATCTGCATCAGATCCACCGTGTTCATCAATGATACTACCCAGATATGTAAAGGTTTTTACATCTTTCAAACCTTCTCCGTCAAGTGTGACTGGATTGGTGCATGATGTGTTGTATCAGAGAATCTTGCTTTTCCCTTTGTGTATATTGAGACCTACTGCTGCTGAGGCTGCTGCCACACTGGTCGTCTTCTCCTGCATCTGTTGTTGCGTTTGGGATAGAAAGGCCAGATCATCTGCGAAGTCCAGATCGTCCAACTGCATCCTAGATGTCCATTGTATCCCGTGCTTCCCTTCAGATGTTGACGTCTTCATGATCCAGTCGATCAGCAGGAGAAAGAGAAAGGGTGAGAGTAAGCAACCTTGCCTGGCACCGGTCTTTACTTCGAACGACTTTGTCAACTGTCCTCCATGCACGATTTTGCAGTTTAATCCATCATAGGAATTCCGTATGATATTGACTATCTTCTCAGGTACGCCGTAGTGTCGAAGAAGTTTCCATAGTGTTGTTCTGTCCACGCTATCAAATGCCTTTTCGTAGTCAATGAAGTTGATGTAGAGTGATGAATTCCATTCAATTGATTGTTCCACAATGATTCGTAGAGTTGCGATTTGGGCTGTACACGACCGATCTTTACGGAATCCTGCCTGTTGGTCACGAAGTTGGGCGTCTACGGAGTCCTTCATTCTGTTTAACAATACCCTGTTGAAGACTTTTCCCGGTATTGAGAGAAGAGTGATGCCCCTGTAGTTATCACAGTTGCTGAGATCGCCTTTCTTCGGTATTTTGACCAGAAGTCCTTCTTTCCAGTCTTTTGGTACTTGTTCCTCATCCCAAATCTTATTGAAGAGAATGTGGAGTATTCTTGCAGTTGCCGCTACGTCTGCTTTCAGTGCCTCTGCTGGAATGTTGTCTGGTCCTGCTGCTTTGTGACTCTTGATTTGTCTGATAGCCATGTTGATTTCTTCAATTGTTGGTGGGCCAACATTGATTGGGAGGTCCGTGGGTGCTGCTTCGATGTTGGGTGGGTTCAGTGGAGCTGGTCGATTCAAGAGTTCTTTGAAGTGTTCTACCCACCTGTTTTGTTGTTCTTCAATGGTGGTGATTACCTTGCCTTCCTTGCTTTTCACTGGTCGTTCAGGTTTGCGGCGATTTCCAGAGAGTTTGTTTATCGTGTCATACAGTTGTCTCATGTTTCCTTCTCTTGCAGCCTTTTCCGCCGTCGTTGCCAAATCTTCCACATATTTACGTTTGTCGGTTCTGATGCTCCTCTTCACTTGTTTGTTTACTTCTGTGTATTCAGCTTGTGCCTTGGCTTTTTCTGCTCTTGTTCGACTGGTATTGATTGCTGCTTTCTTGTACCTCCTTTCTTGAATCTTATCCAGTGTATCAACAGTGATCCATTCCTTGTGATGGTGCTTCTTGTGACCCAGGACCTCATGACATGTTGAAGTGATTGCCTCTTTGATGCCCTTCCAGTTGCTCTCCATAGTAGTTCCTTCTCCATTGAGTAGATCATGAAAGGCCTGGAACTTATTGCTGAGGACTATCTTGAATTTGTTTAGTTTGTCAGATGGTTGCTCTGGTTGTCAGAAGGGTCATCGGCCTCGTGAATTCCGAATGAGCTCGGCTTTCATCAAGAGGCATCATAACTCTGCTAAATGAAGACCTTCTGATTCCCATGGCAGTGTTTAAGTGGTTTGGATAATTTTTTTCTGGTTAGCGTTTTTTAGCGAGTTAGTTTTCTACGGGGTGGGGGTCGTTAACCCCATGCCCAACCCTCCTCCTTTACCTGGGCTTGAGATCGGCAGTGACTCCAGAGGGCACCAGGCGGGGTTAAGCATTTGTTGACTAACACGAAAAAATACTGATCACTAAGTTACCATCAATATATCACCCTGTGTGTGCGTTAGTGCTTGCATGCGATGCAAGATAGGCCTCTTTACTGAATGCTAACTGTCACGAGACATAGTGAAACGTTTTGGTGGAGTTCGAACACCTCACTTCTATCTGAAGTTTGTGCTGAATATGTCGTTCAGAAGAACAATGAAAGCTCCACGACCAAACCATTCACATCAGAGAAGAAAACTCCATCAAAATCAAAACCATCCATCTGAGCTACAAATCTTCTCCAACACCTCACAGGGAAACGTCTTCGTTACCAGTTATGGTTAATCACCAAATATCAAACATAATAAAATTTATGTAGTATTGTAGTGAACAAGAACACCAGTGGGGACAATCCAATGCATTTAATACAAAATTGCAGGACTTGTTAATAAAATCTAACAATCATAAAGTAAATGCTTAATTTGCAAAATGTCCATCGATTGTCTCAAAATCACTCAGCCTTGATTGTTTTTGCATTTTCATACAAATTGAATTCTGTTTCCATTTTTTACTATTCGATCCTTTTGTCTGTCTGCTGCCAGACCTTCTATTCACGAGTAACGTCATATACTACTTATGTCAATATAAGTAGCACACCACAGTATGAGTAACTCTAGTCAGTTCGTCATACTCTCGAAGACCGTTGGTATTATAAAGCGACAAATCAAACAACTAGATTTTACATTTTGTTTACAGTAATAATATATTTACTCTATAAATTACACACAGCATAACAATGACTGACATATGATGTCCATAATGTACCCAATACAGATGCTTAAGTATGTTGGTACATCAACAAATTTCACTGATTATAAAAAATGACGATTATCATTATGAAAATTCAAGCAGTAGTCAATCTAGATTTTTTCAGGCAGGTCAACAGTTAGTAATAAAAGAATCTGGCATCATGACATAACCATAGATAATCATTTACAAGGGCTTGGAACAATAAACTTCAATTAATCGCTCTTTCTTACGTGCTTAAAACTCAGTTTAAAATGGAACTTTCCCATTGTTCAATTTATTATTGAACATTGATGTGTCAGTGAAAGTAAATATACTTTTATGTTTGATTGTTGATCACCAAGATCGAACTGCAAGACAGAACAGTTGATGTATTGATCTAGTTCCAGTATTGATTATAGAGCCAAATCCTGACCACACATCAATAGAACTAAGAAATTACGTTATGGGTATAACTGTGTCATAGTTGAAAACGAACTGACTAATAGACTCGTAATAAATTAACAATAACTTAGGAATGGTGAGACGCACAACAATGATTTATGTGTTAGACAAGAGCTTATAAATAAGAGAATACAAGAATATAATAGTTTAAGTATTTAATAATTCTACAACGAAGATATCAACAAAACCTCCAGACAGGACCATTCTGACAGTCCACTTCCGCTTTATTATTCATCCCGCCATAGAAAAATTATTTTGATTGAGTTCAGGAATATGAAATTTTGTAGTCATCCGATTGATCAGTAGTTAATTAACCAAGTTCAATGTATGGTGTTCGATTTATTATTCAATCTTTTCTGTAAGAGATTCTACTGATCTTAAAAGTAAAAGCTTTCTTTAAGCAGTACCTTGTAGACTCTTGATAGATTAGTGAGCTGAATATATTTCGCGGCACTTATCATTTGATAAAAATAAAATATCGGCGAGACTATAATTTGTGGGCGAGCCAATGAAATTAAAGGTAACATGTCTTGGATTTTGTACGGAATTCATTCATATGGTAAAATAGTATTTTGGCATTATAACTGATATCAGTTCGTGATGATGACTCTAATCTCTAACTTCTAGCGCCGAATCCCGATTTTTGAAACTAATTTATACTATATTTAGACTAGTAGGGAGGGGAATTTTTCTATAGTTCGCTTGAAGGTCATCCATAAACCACAGTCTCACTGAAATGTCTTTCACAAAATATGTTCTGACAATTTTATGTTTTATTTTAAATGTCTTGGTTGATGCTTAGCGGTTATCCTGTAATCATGTCAAATAAAAATAGAAATTCAACTACCTAACAAACCCGAACCACTAGTCCTTCCAATAGCGCTCCTGATTTTGCACAAGCTTACTTAAAAACCTGACATGCGATAATATTTCGAGTTAAATTTGTTTATCGGTGTGAAAGCCGTTGAATTTTGACGTTTGGTTTCAGCTCATTTAACCTCTGCGTTTATTACTAAGAAACATGAAAACCTCGATTACCAACTAAGGACCTAGTTCTTGACTTTCTAGAAATCCTCTGTTGATTAGATAAAAAACATTAGTCGACAAAAGTATAAACAATACTTCTTTATATACATTTCAACACAAAGCATGCGATTTCGAGTCATTTGGATTTGTAGGCCACATTGCAATTTGATACATAGAATTTGATATAGACCAAAAAAACTGACATACATGACATTGGTCACTACCCAGTGATCAGTGGTAACATCTCTGACCGTGAAACTGAGTGACATGTGATCGAATCCACCAGGTAGCGTCAGTTTCTTCAAGATTACAGACACACCTTGCTGTCGGCTGCCAAATAGCATGAAACCTAGGTCCCAGGGCCTCTTTATGACCACTACCATCGACCACCCTAATACTTTTTTAAAATCTTAGAAAGCATTATGGTATCTGTGTAATTATAAGCAATCAGTTGTTTTGAGCTAGAAACTACGGCTTCACTCATTAGATACCAATCATTTATGTATAATACAAATATTTTTGTTAGTCAATTCAAATCTAAATAGTATGATCATTTAATTTGCAATATTCTTCTTTCTCATTTTAATAATAGGTCCTTGATATTTTCTCTAGATGTCTCCCATGTCATATACACCAAGCATTTAGTCTTCTTCATGAAACTGTCCATTTGATTACACAGGTAATTTCAAAATGTTGTCCAAACTTAGATCTGGAATTTAAATTACTCAATTCAAACGATCTAAGCAAACATTATAAAAATCCAAAAGTATGGGATTCTAAACAATTAATACAAACACTTCTATTTTTGATTGCACAAAATTCTCACAGCTATAGAACATCGTTGTGTAGTATTGACTTACACAAACCAAGAACATCAGAAAATGAAAGAAACCAACGCTCAACTGATGTGAGACATCTTCTTGATAATGATGACGATGATGATGATAATGATGTCAACATAGGCGAAGACGAGGGTGAAGAGGAAGATAATGACGACGCATCTTATGAAGAGAACATCTTTAATAACAACAATATAAACAACACTAATATTAAACGAAGAGAAAATAGAAAGTCAGATCATTCAATACATTTACAAAATCAGTTAAAAAAAGATTTATTTTTCAGTAACAATGAATTAGCACAAGAAGTATCTAATCATTTATTAAATATACCATCCTATCCATTACCTACTACTGTTTTACAAAAATTAGCTAAACAAATCGATGTTAATGAACGGGATCCATATAAATTTAATACACTTGTACAATGTTTATGTTATCCAGAAATGATCAATTTAATTACTCAATGGAATCAAGGTATTTGTTTATGGAGTACATTAAGTCCAACAGTAATATTATTACATTTTGCTAGTAAATATCCTATACGATTTTTAGAATGGGCATTATTATCAAGTTATGGTATGAATATTGTAAAATTATTATATACTTCATATATTCTATTGAATTTCAGTCAAACTATATTCAAAGAATCATCAATGAAATCATTAAACAAAGATAATAATGATGATGATAATACAAGAGAAATGAACTATTCAAATCATTTAATAAAATCTATACGTTCTTCATCTACACCACGTAATAGTCAAATGTAACAAACAATAAAAGTGGAATATACAAATCGGAAGAGATTTACTTATTAACTTTGTTTATCTTACTTAGAAAGATGCTTCTTTACAGTTTACTTCAAATTTCACCATAAAATAATAATAATAATATCAATACATTTTCTTTCCTTCCGATTTCCTCATTTTATCATTATTATTTGTGTGTATTGCTTTGTTTTGTTTTTTAATTTCTTGTTTTTATTATTAAAATATGATTTTACAACGAAAATAAAAAAGAAGAACAATAAGAATAACAAACTCATTTACATCAATTAAAAATAAGTAATTTACTTATAAGTAACCTTTAACGACAGTTCGTGAAATCCAACTAATGATTCACTAGTAAGTAATCATATCGAGATTCATATGTAATCTTGTAATCTGATCGATAAAAGAACTAGAACTCTTTAAGAGATTTACTATTTTTAATGACGGAATGAAATATAACATCATAGGTAACTTGAGACTTTTGAATTTTATGAATTCGAATTCAAGTTTACTACTGCATAACTTACTTGTTTAATCAATAAAAATAAGATGAGTGTTTCGGTCTTTTTTTTTCTCTAAAACTCGTCAACTGCATATATCTACATCCAAACGTTTTTTGTTCACACTAAGGTTTAAATCCAGTAGCTTTTGCTTCAAAAACTCAGTGTGTTATCCACTGAGTTGATAAGTACAGATAATCATTAAACTGTTCAACCGGCTGTGAAGGTGTTACTAAGGGTTTGTACTTTCTTTTTTTTAATACGCAATACTGAAGTTTGTCAATCTGTAAAAAAAATTTTCATCACTAAATCTTAGTTTAAGAGTTCTCGAATGTGCCGTTACTCATGACCTTTATAAATGATCAAACTTAAAGCATTTAGATAATGACAGCAAAGTAATTGAGTCTCATTTCAATAATCAATACTTACAAATTTAGTTAGTTTGCGATATACTGCTACCATCAACCAGTGCTGTTAGTGAAGAGTTGTGCAATTATCTAACGTAGCTGAACTTTATAGATCACATTCTCTTAAGCCTTAAGAAATATTGTATGAAAACTAGTGGCTAGTGAACACACAACTATTGATTTCATATTAGGCCTTTGTAGATTTGTTCAGCTTTTAGATCAATCATCCATAAGTAACGTTAAACCTGTCACATGTATGCATCGGTTTACGTTGTCATGTCACATCAACACAGCAAAATAAAATTAACGATACAAATTTCGTATGATAATTATTACTAACAGTATCAATCTTATTAGAAGAGACTAAGTATGAATAATATGATTTGACAATAAGCAAACGGCTTCCCAGTTCTTCCAGGTTTTCAGTGGTGGTTTACCATTAATCAATTCATGATCTTAAAGTAGGAAAAAAATTTGAGGAATCGAAGTTATAATTTCTTTAAGACAGTGAATACATTTCTTCCATCAAGACTAATTATGAGTCACGTTATCCAATGTCTCAATCCACTGATAATGGTAATCGTTCGAAT
Source organism: Schistosoma mattheei (assembly GCA_944470405.2). Classification (NCBI taxonomy): domain Eukaryota; kingdom Metazoa; phylum Platyhelminthes; class Trematoda; order Strigeidida; family Schistosomatidae; genus Schistosoma; species Schistosoma mattheei. The sequence continues at coordinate 78,023,428 of OX103947.1, forward strand.
ATCAAACAGGTAGTTTGCACCTACTATCATAGTTCAGTTAAGCAGTCAATAAATTCATGGACCGATGTTACGTCTTAGGTTTTATTAATTCTACACCAGTAAACCTTAGTGGAATCATATAGTTATGTGAACACCAAAGTAAAAGTGGAGACGACTAGATACCACTTACGTATTTCGGAATCTGGATTGAGTACACTTTTTCTGACCAAATGAATATTTGGTGTGAGTAGATTATCTTCCAGTTAAATATACAAGGTGCGAAACTCAGGACAGATATCCCCTTCTAAAACCAGAACAGTAATCAGTATAGGTACATGGAATGTTCGCGCAATGTGTGAGACCTGGACAAGTCAAATAACTGAGGAAATAAGAGATAGCGTTTCTCGGAACTAGTGAAAACCATTAGAAGAAAGCTGAACAGAAAACGTTAGATTCCAAATAAGTGCTTTTGAACTCTGATCACGAAGAAGAAAATGCCTCACACAATGAGCTACACTGATGCTGTCCAATGCAGATCGAAAACCATGAAAACGTCATTCGGAGAAAGGAGTATGGAATGACAATGAGTGTTATCCAGTGCTATGCACCCAGAAATGGTAGAAATGAAGACGACAAGGATCAGTTTTATGAGAGACTGTAATTGTTTGTAGAGAAGTGACCAGGAAATGACCTGACCATCCTGGTGGGAGACGTAAACGTCGAATTCGTAATGGACAACACTGGGTATGAAGGAGGAATGGGAGAAAGGAAGGAGAATGGTGAGAGATATTCAAATTTATGTGCATTCAATAAATTGTTGATAGGCGGACATATACTCCCCCCTCCCAAACACATACACAAAACCACATGGGTCTCACAGGATCACACTACAGACAACTAGATCGATCATATTTGCATCGGTAAAAAATTCACAAAATCAATGGAAGGCGTAAGTACCAGGAGAGGAGCTGTCATAACTTCAGATCACCATCTGGTGGCTGCCGAGATGAAACTGTACCTAAAGAAGCACTGAACAACTGAAGACAGCCGTGCAAAGGTTCAGTACAGCCTTCGTTGAATAGACCAGCTTCACTAAATCCACTGGATATTGAAGCAGCACACACAGAACCTTTCTATATATGTCACCCCATCAACAATAGAATAAATAATGATGGTCGTAAGATAAATCAACAGTGAGAAAACAGTAGGACCAGACCGGCTGAAACTCTGAAGTCGCGCATAGAAGTAACTGTAAACATGCTTCATACTGAATTCAGCAAGATTTGGGAAGAGGAAAAAGTGCCACTGATAGACTGCAAAGAAAGACATCTCATTAAGATAAAGATAGGAGATCTGAGCAAATTTGAGAACCACACAGACATCACACTGCAGTCAGTATTGGGAAACGTTTGGGACAGAGTGTTGCTAAACCGGATGAAAGATTCAGTAGACGCTCAACTTCGAGATCAATAGGGTGGATCTCGTAAGTATAGACTATGTACCGACCAAATCGCGACGCTACGGATCACTCCTAACCAACTAATGAAAGGGAGTTCGTCACTATACATCAAATTCCTTGATTATGAGAAATTATTTGACAGCGTAGTTAGAAGAACCTTATAGAACCTTCTTCGACACTATGGAGTGAGTAGATGAGGTTGTCACAATCAAACGGAACTGATATAACGGACTACAGTGCAAAGTCGTGAATGAAAGACATCTGACAGGCGCCTTGCAAGTGAAGACCGGAGTCAAACAAGACTGCATACTCTCTCTTCCTCTTTCTTCTGATAGTTGACTGGATTATGAAGACCTCCATCTCTGAAAGGAAGCACGGAATAAATGGATAGCTTGCATGAAACTAGACGATTTAGACTTCGCAGATGACCTAGACTTTCTATCCTATGCACACGAGCAAATGCAGATGAAGACAACCAGTGTAACATAAACTTTTGAATCAGTAGGCCTCAACGTACACAATGGAAATAGCATGATCCTCAAATACAACACTGAGAACACCAACCCAATCACACTTGGTGAAGAAGCTTTGGAGGAGGTGAAATGTTTTCATACCTGTTCGGCGTCATCGACGACCAAGGAGTATCTGATGAGACGTAAATGCATAAATTGCGAAAATTGAGGTCAGTATTCCTACAACTGAAGAACATTTGGAACTCGAAACATCTGCCAATTAATATCAAAGTCAGAATCTTCAATACAAACGTCAAAACAGTCCCACTATGTGCAGCTAAAACTTGAAAAACTACTACAACCATCATCAAAATGTATAAGTATTTATAAACCATTGTTTACACAATATACTCCATATCCGTTGGACGGATATCATCAACAATAATCTAATATGGCAGATAAAAAATCCGATTCAACAAATCATCAAACTGCATCACGACGCAAGCGTCATCTTGGTATCCTGAAGGGAAATGGAAAAGACTAAAGAAGAAGAAGAAGATCAAAGAACACATTGTGTCGAGAATTGTAAACAGACATAAAAAGGATGAATAGCAATTGGAAACAAGTGAGAAATATTTCCCAGAACAGATATGGATTGAGAATGCTGTTGGGTAGCCTATGCTCGTTCATGAGGGATAGCAGGCATCATTAAGTAAGTGGATGAGCACTGCAGTGATTTTCTGTACTATGGTAAAATGGCTGTCTAATATTCCCTTGCTCACGGTTGTACTTCAACGGAACTCCCCTAGTCCTTAATGCTATATATAGCATAGTCAGTCATATAAATTTTACTGTCAACTTATTCTGTACATGTTATTAGTTGGTAACTGTTTAACAAGGACTGAAGAAAGAAATTACGGTTTTATCAAAAATCATTAAGTAATCTAATATCTGGTCAATGAATGTAAGGTGTATTTAACAGGTAAGCGAAGGCAAACAGACACTGATCATTTTCAAATGTCGCAACATTATTTTAACTCCATTGTATTATTGGTTTCCTCTTTGAGTTCAGCTGGGTGGGTTGCTTGTATTTGTTTTAATATGACTATTTTCTAGCCTATAATCTGATTTTCAATTTTCGATCGTGAATCGTATATCACTGTTCAACATGAACTAGTCTATTAGTCAAATAATCTAACATCTAGAGTATCGATCAAGTGCCCAGTCCTGTGTCTGTCTAGAGTTGTTATAGATTCGTATTAACGGAACAAAAATCATATTAACCCCTCGCTAGTAGCATAATCGTCGAAAAATATCAAGTTTTCCATCCACGTAATGAAATTTATGTTTATCTGTTGATTAATTTTACACTTGATAATTTAGATTAGTTAAAGTTTTGGTAATTAGTTAAGGAAATTTTTGTTACTAAGATACAATTGATCTGATAGAATTTCCGGGATAATTATGCTGCCATAACTTATTATTTTTACGCTATATTGAGTTTTAACGTACAATTGAATGAATTTGAGAAAACAGAACCTAGCAGATTATATATGTCTATATACAAATTATTCATTAAAGGTTATGTGATTGCAGTAAGGAAAAAAAAATGATTTTTCAACACTTCATTTATTTCCATCATAAAAAAAATTATTTAAAATGCTTAATTTCAAGTAATTACAGAATGATTGAAGTACTCGAAAAGTATTCATCCTTGTTAGATGTTGCCTATTTGGTATAATGAAGTTATTTGAATGTTTGCGTTATGTAAATTAAACGGACAAATGTATGGACATCGTTTATAACTAGATTTTATATTAGCTATTATGAGAGACCAAATCTATAAGGACAAAACCTGTTAACAATTTAAATGAATTGCAGAACACTTTCTTTAAACATCTAACTTTATTTTAGGATATTATATCAGTGTAAACCGTGAACTTTCAATAAAATGTTTAGTTTATATCCGGATTCTTGATATTAGATTATGATCAGAACCCGGGAGTATTTTTATAGATTCCGGTAAATATTATCACTTCTGAATTTTAGTATAATTACTTAAGGTAGTAGCCCCCAAACGCCTTGGTACGGCCGAGAGTGGGGAGAGTCAGCTCTCCCTCTCGAAATGCTTTCACATGGCCACGTGCATACAACGACTGCCAGGGCAGTTCTACTCACTGCCTTCTGTTGGCGGGGGTGTTATTTACGAAATCGAGGGAACGAAAGGCGAACGTCCAGCGCTTTCACCGGTTTGGTGGACACGGAGAGTCTACCTAGGGGAGTTGGAAAACTATGATTCCAAACCAATGGAGTATGAATCAATCGTTGGTCACCGGCTATCATGGGACCGCATCGTCTTACGTTGCTGCACTGCCTTATGGATTAGACTTTAGGTCAAAGGTTCGAAGTGTGGCTCCCTAAGAAAACCACCTGCTTCGGTCTGGGCACCCGTGTAGTATCCCATCCCACACATAAATCAAATGATTTGTGTGGTGCATATCTATTTGGTGCCTCTTTGTACCAATGTTTATATGTCTTAATAAATAAATAATTAAGGTAGTACATTACGCTACAACTATTTCAAAAAATCTAACAAGACACAGTAAATTAAATTAATAATTGTTATTACTATAACCAATTTGTCTGACTGAACGTATTATTGATAATTAACTGAATCCAAAGTCTACTAGTCGATTTCCTATGACTTCATTAAGTATTCTTGAAAAAACCATAAAATGTATTTTCTTATTATTCCTTATTCCATCTATTGAAACAAAAGACAATTCATAAAAATTACATAAAAGACATAAATGACTGAAAAATTACATTAATCTAAACTAACATTCTATATATATATCAGTGATTTATGTGTTAGTATTTTATAAATAGAATTTATCACCTAGCTATCATAAAAGGCAAACAATATTCTAATGAACACGAACACGAGTGGGGACAATCGAAGGCTATTGACAGGAAATTACAGAACATGTTAATAAAATCTAACAATCATGAAGTGAATGCTTAATTTGCAAAATGTCCATTGATTGTCTCAAAATCACTCAGCCTTGATTGTTCATACAAATTGAATTCTGTTTCCATTCTTTACTGTTCGAACCTCTTGTCTCTCTACTGCCAGACCTTCTATTCACGAGTAACATCATCTACTACTTATGTCAATATAAGTAGCAAACACCGCAGCATCAGTTTAATGATGTTAAATGACTGATCAAATAAAACAGACTGAAATTTAAATCATTTTTTTGAAATGTTTGATATTATTCATTATTGAGAATTCAAACAAAATTGTGTTTATTGTAATCCAATACTTCCTTAGTAATTAGTAGATATTAATGATAATAATAATAATAATAATAACAATAATAATAATAGTAATAGTAGTAATAATGATAATAATAACAATAATAATAATAGTAATAATAATAATAATGGTTATGTAGGTTGATGAAAATGTCGCCAAACGTGGACAATTGCAAGTTTATTTTATATTTTAAACATGATATTGTTGTTTTGTTTGTTTTTGAAAAAAAAATCATCCATCCGATGAACTTTCAAATTCATTTTGTTTATCAATATGAGAATAATTCATCGTAAGTTTTTTTTAAAAAAATATTTTTTTTGTCAACTTTGTAGCCATTTTCGCTAGTTGAAAAATTATTCATTTATATATGACATATTATATTAGTATAGTTATATTATAATATATTACTATCAATGATGTATATACGGATACTTGTATTTGTAATTTTAATGTACTAGATATTACTGTTTGTATTGAAGAAGTTAAAGATTGTAATTGATGAATAATGATGTTTTCTCAAAACTAAAAGGTAATCAGTATTTGGTCAGCAATTGTAAGAAAGTTTTTTTAAGAAGGTTTTTATAACTTATGGCTAAGTGAAAGTAATATTTTCATAATTTAAGTTTTAAAATCATTCATTGAATTGTGAACAAGAAATGAGTATCTCTAAGGGTAATGATAAGAGTAATAATAATAATACTCTTCTCATTATCCTTATCTCCTCTTACCCTGTTTTCAGTCTAGTTGACCTTTTATTTTTATATATAAATGTTCTTAATAAGTATATGTGTGATCAGATTGTTCGAAATGTATTGCGCTAATATATCACATCGTTCTGATAATCTTCGTCTTCTTATTACATTATCGAAATTTATCAAAGAAACTAATTGTTTTAAATATCTTTAAGGGATTTCATATCATAATTAACCAAATAGCATACTCAATTGTATGAATTATAGTCATAAGAATTTTTGACCTGAAATCGGAATACAAAAAGGAAAAATTTGCCAAGTTGCTTTTTTTTCTTCTTTATATCCGTAACTTTAATTACAATAAAATAATTTGATGAATTACATAAACTTGTTTTCTTTTCATTAAAATGATATTAACTCGACAATTTATATTTGATTACAATGGCTATGTAAATGTCTAGTTTTTGTAATGATCATTAGTAATTTTCTTCGATAATTTGATGCGATTTCAGAATAATAAATAAGAACTTTTGTCTAGATTTGATCGAATAGTTTCACAGTATTTGAGCACCCAGTTAATTCGAGTCATTAAAGAGGAAGAATGTATTTGTAAAATCTCATCAAATAAAGTTTGAAGTAAATCCAACATTTCGCCTGACAATCTAATCCAAGTTTTTTCAAGGTAATTATGACCTCAACACTTTTAACTTATATGATAGATTTCTACACCATAAATCTTAACTATTATGCTCAATATCGTGTTCGTTGTTGTTGGTTTTTTTTGTTTTCAAATGCTGTTAAACCTTTATTCTATATGTATATCAGTAATTGAATATTTAGATTGTTTGCAGTTGATGATTTGCCTTGAATTGAATTTATTTTTTAATCTAGTTGAAATTTATTATAGAAATTTAAGTGTTAGTATGGTAGATTTGTGCAGATTGTAGTGATTTTCACATTTGAAATAAAAACCTCATCTGCGGAGTTGTAAGTATGCAGTTCTGAGAAGTCACATAGTAAAACGAAACGGTCATTTCAATGATGGTTCAGTTAAAATCATTTTGTGATTTCAACGGGGAAATGAACTATATCAAATATATCAATTTAATTAAAATACGTATTTAAGGTAACGTTAGTTTCTCATAACTGATATCACTTGAATATAAAGTCATTTGAAAATAGAGTTTATTGTTATATTGTATTGTCAGTATAGATATTTGTGACTATAACCTTTCGTAAGTACAATAGTTTGCATTAACATATAGAGAGAAAATATATAACAAAATGCTAAATGGAATAGAACAGAATAACAACAAAAACATGAATAACAATTATACTAGTTTTACAAAATACATTAATAGCATGCTTTTATATTATACTGTTTGCGTTATTAAGACTATTGCTAGAGGTCATAATAGTATAAAAATGGTGATATACTAATAATACCACTAAATTAAATTTGCTTCGAACTAATAAACATTAAAAACTTTAAATTTACTTGGTGTTGTTTTACTTGTATCTTCCCATTGTTATTTAGGACTGCAACTGATCAGTCTCATGTTGGCATATGTACATCCTGTGCAGATTGCCTTGATATATAGCCTTAAGTCACAAACTTTTTAAGCAAGATGGATAGTGGCTAGAAGTGGAATCCAGGACACGCGTTTCGTTCTATCTGGGACTCGTCAGCTGATGTACCTATATCGCAGAGTTGTTCACTCCGGGACTCGACCCAGTACCGTTTGTTTCAAACGTCATCGCGTTATCCACTTAGCTACTGAGTCCTGATAGTCTGAAGCGAACAGTACTGGGTTCGAGTCATCGATTAAAAACTTCATTTTTAAAGACTCAAGAAGAAAATTGTTGTTTAGTGGCAACATCTCCTTTGAGGAACTAACATTTTGTATAGCTTCAAAAGGCCATTGTAGTTGTTTCTTTTTCCTGAAAATTTAAAGACTCATTACTTGACTGTTCCATATTTTATCTCTTTGTAACTGTGACGACAAGATAATCGAATACTATAAAGATTATTTACGAAAATTCTAACAATTTACTTAAGTCAATATTAAGAACAGAAGCCCAAAACGATTTTTTTTTGCTGAACTGATTTATCTTTAATATTATATAGAAAATGATTTAATAATCAGCATACTTTAATGTTACTAAACGTTTCTTTATTAAATTTTATATTAATAAATGAATGAAGATTATTGCGCCAATCTTTGTTCTTGCTCCCTTTAAGATAATAAAGAGAACTATATGTGTATAATAAATGAATAATGGTTAGCGATGAAATCTAAAATGGGTATTCTATCAATTTTATGAACTAATTCTCTGGACGTTCCTAAATTGATATTCAAATAAAGCAAGTTATTAGAATAAAAATTCTATCAAAAATATCCTTCAATAATATGATATGCATAGTTAAAAGCTTTTAATTCACTTAAATAATATTCAATATAATTTAGAAAATTATAATAATTTTAGTATCCTAATTACAAATTATTTATGCTTCAATCAACTGTAAAATGTAAACATACACGTAATTATATAGGCTGTATAGATTTAAAAAGTAGTTTAATAAATGAGTTTGCATAGTTGATCATTTAATTATTTTAAAAAAACAAACATATTGATGAGCTTTCTATTTTAGAATAAATAAGGTTCTGAAACTAAATCCATGGTAATGTTATTCATTATGAAAACAAACCGATATTCTGGAATTTTTTAACATTCCTAAATGCTCATCACAATTGATTGATCACTGGGTGGTGATCAATGTCATGCTTGTCTAGTCCTTATTAGTGCAGATCGAATGCTATCGATCATGCTGCAATGTGGCCACCAGTCTAGGTTACTGGACACTGCGGGCACTATGTATTGAGATTTAGATGGTGGTTGGAGGTAGATTATCTCCAACCACCATCTAAATTCCTAAATGCTAAAATAAAATATTATTCAATATGGAATGTTACTATACATAATTTTATATATAAGTTATTAGTATGATAGTGTGTTGTGTGCTACTGATATCGACAAATATAAGTAAGATGTATCATCAATTAAAAGTGAAATGCCTGGAAATAGAGGGTTAATATGATCAAAGAAAAAAAAGAACAAGAACAAAGAATGATTTGTGTGAAAACGAAAGATATTTGCAAAAGGAACAGTAAAGTTTGACATTTTGCAATTGAAGTATTTACTGTATAGTTCTCAGATTATACTAAGATGTTCTGTAATTTTGTATTCAAACACATTAGCTTGTCCACTATTGTAGTCTCGTTCACCTCAATATTACTCAATAAAGAAGAGAGTGATTCATTTCGGAATAAAATAATTACTGAAATATAAAGTTAATTACAAATTTTCCATGTTTTAAATGAATCCCGTCTAAAAATCATTTGAACGATGTTAATTTTTTTCACATAAGAATCATATAACTTTGCTTTAGTAACCAATAAAGTCAACTAGATTAAAAATGAGGCAGCCAGATATAGATAGCTATCAAATGACTCTCAAGTTGTACGGCAATCAATAAATATGGACTATTGGATTCTAATTGAAAATATCTATACCGTTGAATATCCAAAATCAGTCTTATGGTCGTACACTTTTCACTATTCTAACTAATCAGCGGACAAAATATATTACATCAATATCATCAGATTATGGTCAATAATTAGTAAAAAGCTATCCGTATAGAAATCTGACAGTAGATAACAACCTAACGAAAACTGATCAATCATCACCTATTAGATATTTTAGACATACATGTTAAAAAACATGAAAGTTAACGTGACACTGAAAGTCAGGAAATGAAAATTTCACATTTCAAAGCAATGCTTTTAGAATTATATTCTCATTCAGAGCATCAGTAGGTAGATGAAATTAAGATGTATTTCGTTTCAGATTAGTTTATTTGCTAATTGTGCCAATATTAATGAACAGAACCTTAATCTTACTAATTAAACTAAAATTTCTAATCATTGTTCATATTCATGCAAATTGTTGAGTATCATGTTTCAAATAGGAATAATTATTTAGAAGTGTGGAATTTATTTTAATACTTTCCCTATCCCACTATCCCCTTGTACCCTTCTCCCACGAATTAGCAACGTCATTTTGACTGATCAATGAAATTTTTCTAATTGGATCATAAGACTGATGATTTTGCATTGTCAGTACTGAATTTAATTCATTGTTGTTGTCTGTCATATATATTTCAACCAATGAAACTGATATGGTTTTTATAGAGATGTTTGTTGGTCTAGGATTTCCGATGGAAGTAGAATTCCTGAGATAAAGAAAAATCCTATGAAAATATGACTTTCTACCATTTCATAATACGGGTCTGTAATCCAAATCACTTTTAATATAGAATATGTATCCATAACACAAGATTGCCCTCAGCCACCGACAACTCAAGCGACAAAAAGGTTTGTTTCATAGTAACTTCTTTATCAAGTGATATGGATAGGTTGTTGGTTATGATTCTGAAACTAATATATTTGTTCGGCCAATAGGAGGCTTTTATGCAGTTTCTTGATAGTCAGTGGGTACGTGGTCACGATTTTCTGAATGTCGCTTATGAGAAAGACCCTCATTGCCATCATTCGACAGCTGATCAAAAGAATAAGACTGGCTTTCTATTGATATCCGGAACTATAGCTCTGACTGGCATCGCTTTTGTACATGAAAATTACGGAATAAATATAATCACCCACGACATGAGACAACATTCGTCTATACTGAACACTTGTTTAAACATGTTCGGATGTCGCTTTTGTATAGAGTAAGAATATGAGACGCTGTGGACTGGGTGAATTATTTGTACAAGTAAACAATGTACGCATCCTCGTTTCATTTAAAGCGACATTGCAACACACTATCCTACTATTCGCTACACCTTTACAGTTAATTTCATCATCTGTACTTTTACTTAAATAATTAGCTAAACGATTATTACGTCATTATGGTATTATCATGATGAGCGATTGCCCAACTACATTGGATTACTCTACTTTGCGTTATTACTTTCAAACATATATACACACAGCGCTCTTAAATAAGTTTATACATACATTTTGTATCCTTATCTTTTAATTGTTATGATTTCGGTCACGTTTCAAAATTTTACCTAGACTTCAAAAACTAGACTATATCAAAGACATTTGTTAATAATTATGTGAAAAATTGCAATTTCGGGTTATATGTTGCTAATGAGAAACCGTGAAATAAAATGAATGAACGTTATTGTTCTTGCTTAGTTTTAAGTTATCATTGGATCTGGTCATATGAGTTTATTACATCGGCATTCAGTTCATTCAATTCCTCTTGTAGCTCTTCTAGGGTTACTGCCGGACCCAAAACAGGTAAAAGAATAGGGTAGGCAACCCCATCTCGTAGAAAACAACTTTGCTAAAAAAAACCTAACCAGAACAAACAATTTAAACTCTGTCCTCCTAGTTAAACGGTCTTCATTCAAAAGAATTATGACGAATCATAGTAAAAGCCGAGATTCTTCGGAAGTCACGAGGCCAATGCCCCTTCCAACAACCAGAGCAACAATTAATATAGGTACGTGGAATGTCCGGACAATGTAGGAGACCGGAAAGACCAATCGAATAGATCAGAAAATGAGGAGATGCAACTTGACGGTTCTCAGAACAAGTGAAAACCATTAGAAGAATTCTGAACAGAAAACGTTAGATTCCAAAGAGATGCTTTTGAACTCTGATCACGAAGAAGAAAATGCCTCACACACAGTGAGCTGCACTGATACTGTCTAAAGAAGCACGAAATGCACTTATTGGATGGGAACCTCATGGATCGAAAACCATGAAAACGTCATTCGGAGAAAGGAGTATGGAATGACAATGAGTGTTATCCAGTGCTATGCACCCAGAAATGGTAGAAATGAAGACGACAAGGATCAGTTTTATGAGAGACTATAATCGATTGTAGAGAAGTGATCAGACCATCCTGACGTGAGACGTAAACACCAAAGTCATAATGGACAACACGGGATATGAAGATATCATGAGACGAGATCAATTGAATGGGAGAAAGGAGTTGGAATAATGAGAGATATTCAAATTTATGTGCATTCGACAATAGCTTACTGTGAGAGAGAACAATCCAGCTTCCAGTTGAAGAGGAAATTAGGAAAAGTTGTTGGAACTGTATAGGACATACATTTAAGAAATCATCAAACTGCATCACGACACAAGCGTCATCTTTGTATCCTGAAGGGAAATGGAAAAGACTAAAGAAGAAGAAGAAGACCAAAGAACACATTGTGTCGAGAATTGTAAACAGACATAAAAAGGATGATTAGCAATTGGAAACAAGTGAGAAATATTTCTATGAACAGATATGAATTGAGAATGCTGGTGAGTGGCCTATACTCCTCCATAATAGATAACAGGCGTAAATAACTAATCAAATTTATTCGCCAAATTCTTAATAATTTTAATGTACTGGTGTCCACATTTTGTTGACTTTCCACATCAAATGAGTTTCATTCCCATAATACACAGGATTAACTATGAAACGTGTTTTAACAAGCGTTTAGCATTGACTTGTTTCAAACCTTATACTTCTTTGATAATCAACACTTTCATTGTTGAATTGCTAGCACACACTAGTATTCTGTCTTTTCGTGGATAGAAGCTAAATATGGTTAATCGTCTTCATTCATTAATAAGTTTTGGTAACTAAAAATTTTACTTCTCCAATTATGTGAACCGACTGAGGCAACTTTTACAAACTGTGATAAGGATCGTTCAACGAAAATTATCCATTTTCCATGGAATCTAACCAGTTAGACTGGAATAAAAAGCTTGCGCATTGATCAAATTGTGGCTATTTTGTCTAAATTCTATTCTTCATCATTTCGCCCCGTAGGAAACATCAGACCAAATTTCATGATTTGATTAGTAAGGCTTTGATTGGTTTACTGAGGAATTTTATTGTGTCAATTTTTCGAAGTCTATAATCAATTGAAATGTACATAAAAGATATTTCTCAATTTCCCTATAAAACTCAGAACAGTCCAAAAAAATCAATCGTCACCCGAACAACAGACGTTTTTCAATTCATTTGTCTTATAATAGCATTGTCAGGACAGTATTATATAAGCCAATCAATGTTTATCATTATCTGTTGTTGTATAATCATGTCCATAAAAATGTTTAATTTATGTCTGTATATGTGTGTACACATGGGTTACATATGACCAAATGTTGTTTGGTATTTAAAGCCTCAAATACTACTGACTATCATTTTAATGGCGTCAATTATATTGCGTAAATTTTATCAACAGTCTGTAAGTGTTATTTTTATATGATTTCATTCATTATATTTATTGAATAACTAACAGTATATTTGATGTGGTTAAAATATGGGATAATATTTACATTCAGTAGATTGAAACTGAACTACCTCATTGTTCTATTTTTTATTTCGTTAATATGTTAATCAGATTGCAGTGGAATACCTTCGAAATATTTCTTGTACTTCGTACAACAGTTGTTTTGATAACCTTTATCATTATGGCACAACACAGATCAAACGACCACTAAGCACACGATGAGAATACGAATAAATGAATAGGAATTAAGAAGTGCATAAGCAAATACGTAAGCATGCAAATGAGTCATCGAGCGCTTTGAACAACTAACATTTAAGCTAGGTAGAAAGAGGGTAGTAAATTAATATCGTGATTCAAAGTTAGAAGTTAGGGTTCTGAATCAGAGATAGGATTTTCATCATGGACTGATATCGGCTATAATGCGAAATTGCTATTTGACCATAATAATAAATGAATTTTGAACCATAATCCAAGACTCACTATCTTGAATCTGATTGGTTTGTCCACTCATAATTTCTCCCTATATGTAAAAATTACCTATAAATACAATTATGCAGCTAAATAAATAATGTCGTCTAAAAGAATGCTTTTGTTCCTCGCTGAAATGTCTTCATTCTTTCAATGAATAAATGGGTTTCTTTAGTCGTTAGAATATTCCTTACATTATTACTTGACCGAGCTCTCTTAAATGAATTGATAGTGTGAGTGTTTCTGTACTTAGATAATGTTGCTGTTTCTATAGTAATCTTATTTTCTACTAATAAGTTCCACTGCATACGTATTTTAACGTATATATTTGAAATAGAATATTGTTAGAAACAGCATTAATATTATACTGATTATTTCTTCACTGACTAATACTAATTCTAAATTGAGAGGCTGTAAACTCCACTATAATCGTTATCTTTTATTAGATAAAGATTAAAATGAATTATTTACCTTTTAACATTTCCATTGAAGGTAAACTTTATGATTGGGATTTTTAAAATCTCATCTTTTTATTTAGTCCCAGTCAATTAAGATATTTTCTTATGCAAACAAATTTACTTGGCTTTAAATGATCATATCAACTCTATTTGACCTAGGCAACGATATCACAGCTTGTGTTTACTAATATTTTTTATCTATCAGTAATAAGAAAATAAGTCGTTTACAAAAGGTCAAGTTGTTATCACTTTGTTCGTGTCAACCTTACAAGAAATGTTTTATTTAAGCGCCAAGCAAGTGCCGTGAATAGTGGTCTTTTCTAGCATTCTCACCATTTCATTGCAGATATATAATCTGATCGTTTGCTCACTTTCAAAGCAATTCTAGGGGACAATGTTATATTTAATTAGAATAAAAAGAAACCACATGTAACGTGTGTAGCATATCTTTAGCCACTGAAGAAATAGTTCAAAATGACGGAGACTTTTGTATTAGCAAAATCATTACTATGAATTGTGCACCAAATTTAGTTGCTGGGCGTACTTTAATGAGTGATTGGTTTAAGATATGGTTAACATTTCAGAAATAAAATGTGAATGATGACTTTGATTGTCAGGAATACTAATATTACGTTTAGTAGAAGTATTACTTGCTTATTTACACATATTACTGTTTATGGAGCAATGGCGAGGGGTGAATACGATTCTCTCTCGGATTTTGGCGTTTTCAATAATAATAACTTTTTGCTGTGTAGTACTTTGAACTGCGATTCAAATTTCTCTTCCAAAACAAGGTTATTTGAATCTCACCTGAATGATAGGGTGTTATTACCAGCTTTTCAGATGCCAGAATTATTGTAGGTCCTAATATACTGTGACTTTTACAGTGGTTTTGGAATTTCACGAGATATCCATTCTCCATCAGTGTTTCGCTTAATAGCCTCACCTCGCCTCAAATAGTATTATCTACACAAATGAGGTCGATTTCATTGAATCGCTTATTTATAGAGTCATGTTTTTATGAAGCCGCACACTAACAGTGAAAAAGAAAATACTGCCTCTTCATATATTGTGTTATTAATATCGTATAGTACTGTTGGGATATTCAGGAAAATATCCCAAAAATTATCCTGTTAAGCCTAATGCTATCCTTGGACATGAAATGGTATCATCTTATTGATCAATATTTATTTAACGTGTCATTTTCCTGTTGGCCAATATTGTACAATGTTATTTTCTATTTTATGGTACGTTGTGCACTGCTTGATTGATATATAAACAGTGTGTTTGGAATATAATGATTCATATATCCGAGGCTGTGACTTGCGTTCTGGACTTAACTGGCTGGGCTGGACAGGGAAGCGGGACCAATCAGAACCTTAGGCCGTTCTACGTGTTTGTGCGTCTTTGGTCCGATCGATAATTCGCTACCCCCTTAATTCGCAGCATTTTTTCACGTCATAACAAGTACCAATAAAGTTCACATCCTCACTGCATCATTCCGAAATATCTGATTTTTAATGATTATCTGATTTCTCTTCGTGTTCCCAATTGCTTTCAAGATAAAGTGTGTACAATAAATATCGAATTTAACCTCATATTAAATTATCACATATAAAAAAGTCTGCGGTCTTTTTTGACATTAAAAATGACTATATGATTCTTACTTGACGTTTATTAAGAAGAAAGTAGTCTGGAAATACTAATATTATGTTATCTTAAAACAAAACTGAATTTTAGAGGATACTAAATAACAATCGGGAAATAAATTCACTAAATTATATTCATTGCTAGTGTGACATTTTAGTTGCAAATAACTAAGAACGCATTGTTACAGGGGCTGAAAATTCATAACATTTCCAATTTTTCTAATAGAACAATACCTACATGGGTTCTATGAAAAACAACGTGAATAATTTCAATAATTTCTTACCATTAACCTCTGTTCTTTCATAATGGCCTTGAGTAGTTACTTAATTCGATAACAAGTAAAGAATACTATTCTGAAATATACAAATGTCTTATAGATCGTTCAGAGGAACTGCAATCCACTTTCGTATATGATTTATTTTGACGTGAACCAATCAATGTTCTGACGTAAATCAATGAATTATGAAACCTATTGTAGTGTTCGTATAAGGTTACTGGGTAATGTTTACACTATACGTCAAATTAGGTTATGTAAACTACGAGACTTACAAACTTACTGTGTAGAAATGAATAACCTTAAGGAGTGCATGGCTATGATTCGGTTCTCTATGGAGTAAGGAGAGAACATGGTTGGACAATTTCAGGTGACAATACAACGTTCGTTAAATGGGTTCCTAGTTTGTCAAATGCTTAACTACAAACATATTTTTATGGTACTATCGTGAATACTGTAAGTATTATACATAACAACAATACCTTCAAGCTAAGAAACCATTTCTGAATTGATTACTATCTATTTTTCCATCATTTTTAAATCTACGCTTATCCGTATATGATAAAAAAAACCCTTTACCCCTAGATTTGTTGCTTTTACTAGTATACTGTTCTGGAAAAAAGCCTTCCTCGCGATAAATAAATTCTTTCCGTAAAAACGTGTAGTGCACGGGAAACTAACAAAATTTCTTTAAATCTATTATCTTATTGTCAATAGTTAAATATCTAGAAGGTGAATCAGACACAGAAACTTTTATTACACAGAGATTTGTTAATTAGAGTTACAAATAACAATCTTTACTGAAGTAGAGTTTATATAATAGTTCATTAAAACTTGATATTATTTTAAAACACAGTTATCGTCGTTAAGTATATAAGATAATATTTTGAAGTAGATCGAAATCGACGTAACGATATTTTCTTCATAGATGATGGACCTATATAGATAATGATATTCAACAGTCCTTAATCAAAGTAACCTATTAAAAATGTCTGTTCAAATAATTGATTTTGATATACAAAATCTAATGACCACCTATCTAATATAATGCATCAGTTTAAAGAAAAGGATATTTACTCTCTACAAATGTTTTCTTACTATATTCAGCAGTCACAGAACATGACCCATATATGTAAAAATTGCAAAAATCTCAGTTCGGTGCTACTCATTTCATCTTTTGTTTTTTTAAAAAAAACAGATTAGATGTATACAAAATGTGACATCAGTACCAATTAAAACTGTTTCAAGTTTATATTCAACTGATGTGGAACCTAAACAGAATAAATTAACATCACCTGTGAATTCATGGAATGAATGGGATCCTTTAGAAGAAATCATTGTTGGAACACCAGAATATGCGACAGTACCACATTTGTTACCTGAAGTGAAAGTAAGTTTTTCTAGTTTAGTTTAAAGTTTTATACAATTTCTAATTATCTTTGGAAATAAGAGAGGTAAAGAAAAACAATCTCTTAAAATTAATTAAACAATTACAGACTAATTTACACGAAAAACATACTTGTTTTTATTGATATACAGTTAGTAACTCTCTATATAAGTTGGATTCCATTACATTTGCATAGAAAGCATCTTATCTGGCATTTCATACTTTGAATTCTTAAGTAATAATGATAATATGTTATATGTTTTTAGAGATATAGTAAATCCCCTATCATTTCAATGTTAGCTGTTAGTGCATGTTAATATTTTTTACTTCACATAGACTTGTGCTGCAAGTGCTAAACACGATTTCTACATTCAAAATGGGGGTAAATATTGGGCTGATGTTATACCAAAAGAACATTGGCAATTGTTATGCAAACAAGTTGAAGATTTTGTTAAAATGCTTGAATTAGAAGGTATTAAAGTTGTTAGACCTGATCCAGTCGATCATAGAAAGTCATATAAACTTCTTGACTTTGAAACACAAGGTTTGTTGGCATCGTTTTAACTGTTGGTGATTTATTTTACAGTACACAGGCATTTCCTATTTATTACTTTTTATTAATTTGGAGTTCTATTGAATTAATTGAACATTAACAAAGCATATGAAACACCATCTCAAGTGTGAATGTGTCGGCCAAAACTGAGCATGATTACTTCGTGTTAGTAATTCGTCAGATGACCACTGACGATTTAACTAGTTTATGTTCATTATCATTCTATTATGGAATGATAAACATAAATTAACTGAACGTAATTACCTAGTTATTGTTATGTAAATAACAACTAACAATGATTCCTTTTGTAAATTCTCTGATTTGGAAGTTATATACTTCTTGTTGAAAGCAACGGACAATTCAATCCATTCCAAAACCATTATTGGTCACTAAACGGACTTAATTCCTATGATGTACTCTCATTTTCAAATGAACATGAGTATACTTCATAACTCAAGTCTTATTTCATTTGTACCAACATAATGTACAAGATATAAAAACTTCTAATGCTTAATCTACTTTACAACCAAGCAACAGGACCATATCTAGCTTTTTTGTGATGCTGTTCATGGCCGATGAAATTTACCGTAAAATTGAGATTTGTCTTGTGCTTATTTGTTACGAGACATTTTTCGTTGTGAACATTTCAAAAAGATGAGGGATTGTTTTACAAAAAAATGAAAGTGTTATACAGCCATATTGGTTTCCTCTAAAATATTCTTCAGACATAATGAAACAGTTTAGTTTATAATATCTAGAACTTAGATACTTACCACGCTTGAATTCTGACTAAAGATATTATACCCGTCACTAAACTCGAGGTTTGCACATTGTATCCTTGGTGACGTCATTAGTGCAAACTGACCAGGATGGTTAAGCTAGGAGGAAAATGCTATGGCGAGATAAATAATAAAGTGGAAGTGGACTGTCAGAATGGTCCTGTCTGAAGTTTTTTTTGATATCTTCGTTGTAGAATTATTAAATACTTAAACTATTATATCCTTGTATTCTCCTATTTATAAGCTGTTGTCTAACACATAAATCATTGTTGTGTGTTTTATCATTCCTAAATTATTGTTAATTTATTACGGGTCTATTAGTTAGTTCTTTTCCACCTATGACGCAGTTATACCCATAACGTAATTTCTTAGTTCTGTTGATGTGCGGTCAGGATTAGGCTCTATATTATTGTATGGGTGATTGGTGAATTCGCACTGTATAGTTAGAAGTTGACTGTTTGTTGAATTATTTGGTTGTTTAGTGTTAATCTCAACTGTTATTTCACTTTTATCGTGTCATTGGTTCGCAGAAGGTTATTATTACTAGACAGACGGACAGTCTATACGAGTTAATAAATACTGGAACTAGATCAGTATATCTACTCTCCCATTTTTCAGTTAGATATCAGGGACCCCAAACAATCAAACAAAATAGTATGTTTATTTTCACCGACAAATCAGAAACAGATTCCTTGTCTTTTCTAATTTTCAATAGATCTTCGGTTAACATCACTCGATGATGAAAATAACCTTCCAATTAAATATTCTTCACTCGCCATTCTAACTTTCTATTTATTTGTCTTCCATAAACGCTCATATTCACTTCTAACAACTTTTAAAAAAGCAAATAATCTACTAACTGAGTTTATTTTATCGAATGCAAAACATTGAAACCTTTTGTCAATTTCTGTCACTGACTACTGAGACTTTAATTTTTTTTCTTCACTCACTGCCTATTTTCTATACCCAAACTTTTGTATGCAGGCTTCTATGCTGCTATGCCAAGAGATTTCTTATTAATTGTCGGTGATGAAATAATCGAAGCGACAATGACTTGGAGATCAAGATATTTCGAATATTTAGCCTATAGACCACTTGCTTTAAATTATTGGAGACAAGGAGCCAAATGGACAATTGGACCTAAGCCAACTAATTTTTCAAAATTAATAAGAGTGAGTTATCAACAATTCCTGTCTACAGTCATTATTGTTTCGGAAAGAACCTCATTCAGTAAAGAAATGTTTTTCCTCTAGACCGAATCTTTTATTAAAACTGGACTATCGTCCACCCGATGAAGTGGATAAGCCATTTATTTGTCATCGCGTTCAACTTCATTTGATAGTTAAAGGTTATTTAGCAAAAAGATACGGAATAAGATTTTGTATTTGTTGGTACAAAATAATGAGATTTGTACTTAACCTTGATAAACCTCATGTCCCTGAAAAATAGCGGTTATTTTACCGAATAAAGTAGTCACAACGATCATGGCAGTGATTGTCAGATAGCAGTATTACCAATTGCACTATAGTAGTCATTAAAAATACTTGGAGTAGTCCTACAAGAAATAACTTGAGAATGACATTCAAAGAGTAGAGCCTGAAGAAGAAAATGAGTTTCCATTAGTTTTAAAATATATAGAATGCCTATTTACCAATGCGTTTGATATTTAAATGGATTCTGTACAAATGTTTTACTATAGATAGTCATTCTGTCTTCATTTTCACCAAGCAGTTGATTGAAGAGTCTGGATTTCTCGTGTTACGTTTATCACTGTAATCAATCAGTCATTACATTTTTTAAACTAATTTTGACCGATATGGTTTCTGTGCAGGTTTTATTTTCTAAAGACTGGTCTAACTCAAAATATTATTGTAAACCAGAGAGTACTAGTTAGTTGTTTCATTGTAGTTAAAAGTAGTGGTTAGTTTTGCTCAGATATTTTGGGAATGAAACAGTTGTCATTAATCAAAGTGGATAATTATCTCAATTTGATGCAAATTAATTGATTTTCGAAATATGTGCAACTGGAGGTGGGCCATGCAACTATAATCGTTCAGCGCTCTCCATGAGAATTAAAGGACCTGAACTCAGTCCTTTACATGGCCACAGATGCACAGATTCGAAGAGTCTTATATTTGAACAAAACTGATATATGGTACCTCCTGATTTTCAGTTATACCTCAGCTGAAGTTATTTTATGACGAATAAAACCTACAAATTCAATCAATCTCTACAAAATTCCTTCAACTAAAGATATAGTTCCTCTTCACTTATTCAAAAACATTAAATTAGAAGATTTATTCTTTGCTTCTTGATTTTAACTCAGACAGTCAGTCAGCTACAACGTAGGACCAGGCACATATATCCATCAGTCCAAGTTACAATACCTCATTAGCATAACAAGATGAACACCGAATTCAATAGTGGTAATATATAAAAGAAAGATTGCACATAAGGATATAGTACAGGAAGAAAGAATCAGTTGGTAGAAAGAAAGGTAGGAAGCAATTTTAATCTCACAGTTTAAGGGAAGGCAAAGAGTGTATATACCGACGCCATTGTGATTAACTCTGAGCCATATCATACCAGAGTCTGCAATACTTTAACTGATTTGTCTCACTGATTTTGGCAGACGGTATTTGTTTCTTACTTTATCGACTTAATGCTTTAAAACTAAATTGTTAGGTCAAAATTAACAAATTTTAAAGTTCATAAAATAAGTTATATTTACAAATCTCTTAATGATTGAGATCAAATCTTTTCGAATTTATTTGTCTTTCTGATTAAAGCTTCTTCAAGGGAATATTGGAAAGTGAAATGATGAAAGATAGATAAGTTTAATAGGATCTTATCTCAACATAGTGCACGCAATGTCGAGTCACCTAGACTAGTGGCCACATTGCAACTTTGTCGATAGCATTCGATCTGCACTAAGAAGGACTTGACACACATGACATTAATCACCCCCCAGTAATCAATCAATTGTGGATCTTTATATCAGGTTATTGTGCTACAAATTTTGCTATTTCTTATAGCATGAATTCAAGTGACTGTTGAGTGTATTGAAAGTGTTTCATATGATATATATATTGTGTGGATCGAAGCAGTTAGCAGAATGCACTGGATATAACTTTCAGGCTAGTTATCATATGCTTTTAAGGTGCATATTCAATCTTGAGGGAATTAAAAGTGTTTGAAAAATCCAAACTCACATTACTGACCACACTGTCCAACGCGCTAATACTGAGCGATACGGTTGTAATTGAATTCGTATGGGACTGAGATATTTTCACTGAATGATTACTGAGTAGTATCCAGTGTCATGTGTGTCTATTTACCAGTTTTCATGACTTGACTTTTTGTGCACTAAATATTTTTGTGTTAGGTGGTTTTAGGCAATCTGTATGAAGTCATCAACCTGTATGAGGTGCTAGATGAAACTTTTCACAAAAATATATCTGAACTATAAGAAAGTGTAGCTAATATCAAGCTGTTTAAACTAGTAACTACGTAGGAACCTGATCGAAACCTAGTCGGTCACCAACAGGACAAACACGACCTTGTTTACATCACTCATTGTATTTTTTATCTGTATTCATGAAACTAAAGTTCCGATATCAATAAATCCTGCTTTTTTTAAGCCTTGTAGATGAAACTGACATGTGAACTATCAAAAATAATTAATCTTTATCATGGAGAGTTTTTTAAATGCAATTTATATTTAATGTCTTCTGTATAATATAGGAGAAAAATAAATAAAACCATTTGTCAACGTTTTGACGAAAATTCATTAAACTAATTGATACTTCATGTTATTGATTGAATTAAACTTAAACACAATTAGTATGACAATATTCACTGAATACAATCGAATCACTGGGTACTTCATTGATTTCTCACTGAATATATTCAAGACATTTGGTAATTGAAGGTATTTGGCAGGAAACTTTGTACCTAGATGCCATACCATTTGCCACTTGTCAACAACGTGTACTTGCAATCGTGAGAAAGCTGTTGCTACTTAGTGTATTCAATCACATGTTTTAGAGCTTCACGATGTGAGGTTTTACCGCTGATCTATTCATACTGATTCTAGTAGGACTGAGTAGTGGTCACTGTCATATTTATCTAGTCTGTTTAGTGTTGATCGAATTCTACCGATAAGCTTACTAGTGAGTATTAAAAACAGTAAAAAAGCTAGATTCAAAGTTTCTTGTCAACCAACTTCTACCCACTGACATTTCACCACACTACACGCGATGTCAAGTCACTTAGACTAGTGGCCGAATCGCGACTCGTTAAACAGAATACAGTCAGCACTATTAGAAATTGATCACTACATAATAATTAACAAAATGTCGCTCCATATCGGCTTCTACTTTTACTTGGTTCAAAATCCTAACATACCTACGGACAAGGAACTGATTCGGTCATCAGAAAACAGTAAATCATTTAGGTGGAATTGTAATGAAATTTCAATCCAAACTTCATGAGTAATGTGAGTCATCATTCAGGAATAATATAAAAGATAATGTTGCTTCATCATAAGATGAGGAGTTTACAAGAATATGAGGAAAATAGAGTAGAAACTGTATGAAAATGTCATACTAGCAGAATAGATATTTTCGATCGTAAATATTCACTAATCACGAGCATCAAAATAGAACAAAATGGCTGTTCAATACTAACTACTTGGTCTAATCTATTCTTCTAGAGGTCTCAGACTATTATAACAACTAATTATCTTCGAATTAAATAAATCTGTAAAACCACTTGATTAAATTCTGTATTAAAGTCTGTGTTAGAATCCATTTACCCATATATCTGTAAATAAATTTCACTGAAATGATGTCATAGAAATAAGAAAAAAAGGAAATTGTCAGAAGGAATAACACTTATTTTAATTAATTCAGTCGTCAATAAAAACAAATAACATTTCTTTTTTTAATTTTCTTCTAAACTCAAGTCTGTTCGTATACAAATTAAATTGGATTTGTTAGTTGAATAAAAATAACGAAATGTTTACGTTTACTTACGTCTGTTACCTTTCATGGAGGAGTATAGACTACCTACCAGCATTCTCCATTCAACTTTTTCTTTCGTTCTCCTCCTCAATTATTTATTTCCAAGTTCTATTCATCCTTTTCATGTCTGCTACCAATTCTTGACACAGTTTGTTCCTTAGTTTTCCTCTTTTTTTCGTTTCCCTTCAGGATTCTAAGTTAACTCTTGTCTCGTGATGCAAATGAAATATTTAATTGATCTTATATTTGATCACATGAAGCAAATATGATAAATGAGCAACTGAGATAAATAAATTTGCAATAGAGTTGATTACATTTAATGTTATTAAAATAAAAAAAAACTAATTTTCATTATTCTTGTCCCATGATAAATAATCAAATTTAAGAATATTGGAGATTAAATTAAAAACCATAACCAAGTTGATTTACATACTTCAATATTTCTGATTGATTGATGAACAGAATATAAAAATATGGTATTTCATAAACGTTTCCTGCAGGACTGGATATTCTTTATTCATTTCTGTTACTCGTGTGTATATGTGTGTGTATTTAAGCATATTTGTTTTCACTATACATCTACTCTGATATACCACCATATTGATGTTCATTCGGCCTTAAGAATAGAAAGATGACGTTGTAGTGTCTGTTGCTATGCTAAGCCCATATAGCTTGTTCTAGCTTTCGGACAGACCAATCTATTCATTCTTCTTGAGTCACATTTTGGCCTTTTTAACTATTCGCTTATCAACCTTGACTGTTTTTATGTAAGCGTAAATGCGTTCACTTTTTATTCTATTCATCACATGTTTGGAACTTATTTTAGTCTGACTATCAACATCGATTAACACGTGATTAAATTGAGTTGGCTCACATGCTTTCTCCACCGCGCATCATTTCGCTTCGCTCTCTTCTCTTCGCTTATGTGGATCAACGATTATATAAAATACATGTATTCGGAATTCATTCTCGTATTTGACTTTTTTAATTCCGTTATCCACTTAAGCGAGTTAAGTCGATGATTATATACGAGGATTGACGACATGTACATTTCAATAACAATCATTTTTACTATCCAATTGGAATCAGATATAGGATTACTAAAGTGGTGAGCCTGTCGACAACATCGTCCGATCTAATTGGCATTAAAATAACGGGCCACAGCCTACTTATGGTGTTTCATTTAAATCCGTTTTTAACAAAACTAAGTGCTGCGTAATTCCAGAAATGCGTAAAATCTAAAGCACAGGATTATTAATATTATTTCAAGTAAAGGAAATCACACCATTCAATGTAGTTTCATTGTTTACATAATAATGCTTTTATTAGTAGCAAACAAATACCACTAGAAATATTTCACCAAATTAAGTTTGAATAAGGAATATGCAGAATTTAACTTAAACATTTATACATTTATATATATTCCTTCGAAGTTTATCAATATATTTCATGAATAGTGCCAACCAATGACTTAATTGTAAAACTTCGGATATCAGTTTAATGAAACATTCAAACGTTTGATTGATAACTTAACAACTATTACAATATTTTTTTAAAATTTTGTCTATCAACATTTACCTAGGATGAACCTATTAATGTAGGTCTCAGTGATGAACATAATCCAGATTATGGAAAAGTGACAACAGAAAGTGAACCATGCTTTGATGCTGCTGACTTTATACGTGCTGGACGGGATATTTTTGCACAAAGAAGTCAAGTAAGTATTTGTTTTTTTCTTGTCATTTAATGAATTTTCTTTTCTAAATGAATGGATATGAACATTACGTATTCATACCATATATTGTGATTTTTTCACTACATCGAATATTATTTTTCGTAGACAGTATCAACAAACAAAAAACCCATTACGTCATTAAATAATAAACTCATATAATTCAGTAGAACAAATTTCTTATCAACGATATTACTAAATAAAACCGTATTGTCACATTTATAGTGGAATAAAAGGAGATCAATTCATAAAGTGTTTCGATATGTCAAATATCAAAAGAACGTAACGTAATTATCTTGATGTGAAATGAAAATGGGAAAACAAAAAATAATTTAGTGGTAGGAAATATGAGGGAAGGTAAAATAATTAACAGCTCAATACAGAAAGATCCCATAATCATCTTTCAAAATACTCCACACGATCAAACAAGAGTGACCAAAGAAAGGTCGAATCGAAAACCTGTGAACTCCTAAGGCTTTGACAATTCACCTATTCAGTACTGAACTTTACGTCTGAAAGCAACAGAGTCAATCACTCATTTTTTTGTAGCCCTAATATCTCTTAAATCATGACGGAACAGATATTGTAGTAGTTGAAACCGATTTTCCAAATTATTTTTAATTATAATTTCTTTGTATAATTACTGAGATACTAGGTTATTATGTTACATTTTTCATCATCAAACGATTCTGTTGGATCAATAACTACTGTCATACGATTTATTATTCCTAATTTCTTACCAGTCTATTACTAACAATCTCCACTATTCACAGACACTTCTGACTTGTTGGTATATAATTGTCAATAGTTCTGATCGGGTGTGTGTTTAACTGACCAAGTTGGAGACACTGAGCTATATAGTGAGTATTAGACCAAATTATAACCAGAATTCTGACTGGTGTCTTGTTATATGATATTAGTCAGACGGTCTACAAGACTTCACACCTTCAAGTATCTTATAGTCTTAATATGTTTTACTTTTTAGTCAGTATTCGGTTATTACTACCTTCTTAGGAATTTTCAGAACTGTTATTCAATTGTTATTATCATCTTTACTTTTTTATTTGTTCTTCATTTCTGTCAAGTAGGCAATTATCTCGTATGTTTCTGACCCGTAAGTTATTTTTATTTACCTATTTTCTTTCACCTCAAAAGCATAACGTTACCTTCTTTTGATACTTGACATATCTAGACACTTTGTGAATTAATCTCTTTCTATTCTTCTATAGACTCATATTTTCACTAAATCACTATAAATGTGATTGTACAGCTTTAATTGAATGAAATAATCTTAAACGAAGAGTTTTTTGCTGAATTACCTTAATTCTTTATTCAAAAGCGGTTCACAATTGACAATCAAGACGTAATCATATGTATTAAATAACTATTTATTCCAGGTTTAAAATAACTTGAAGGTCTATATCTTCAATTAGTTTTCAAATTGAATAAAAAAACCTTTTAAATTTTCCAATGTTTTTGAATTTTTGTAAAGAACGTGAAGTCATTAACGTTTAAAACGATGGTTGTTGTTGAAATGTAAAATGAGTTATAAAAAGGAAATATACAAGTTGAGTTTTCTTGACAAATAGACACGAAAGAGTTTGTCACGTTAACCTTGACTTCTTTCTAATATTCTTAATAAGAATATACCCTAACTTTACTTACTGGTATAATATTAATAAATTATAGAGAAACTAAGCAGAGATGGATAGTGGCTAGCAGTAGAATTCACGACGCGCGTTTTGTCCTGTTTGGGACTAGTCAGCCGGATGTACTTGCAACCCAGAGTTGATGTTCACTGTTTATGATGCTTATGACTTGACAGCACTATCGAGGCAATCCGCAGAGGATGCACATATGCCAAAAAGATAGTGACAGATTACAGTCATCGCCATTAATTAGACTATTTAAACAACTAATGCAAAAGAATTATAAAGAAGATAGTGTCTTGCTATTCTGAATAAATAAATTAAGTTAAACATTAACATACTACATTGTACTTTGAACAACAGCTAACATCGGAATTCAATCAGTTTTGTATGTGAAAATCATCAATTGAATGGATATACTTTCTTAGCACTGTCAATAATACAATGTACAAAGTTGTATAATCGTTAACAGTTTACGATTTCATTAAAATCAAGCCTATCTGACTAAAGTTGCTACATATCAAATAAAGAATTCTCGATTGAGCTTGATAGGCTTACCGTAAAAAAAATTAAAGGTGTATAGAAATGGCAATCAGGTTATGTTTAGCCGTGTGAAAACATTAGTTTCCATAAGAAATGAATTTCCTATATGTTTTTGTTATGACCTTCAATCTCTTAAAATTTCATTTACTTGGGTAATAAAATTAGATAGTTCATTAGTTGCAAGTGCTCATACGCTGATCAAATCAGTAGCTTTCTTCAAATCAATAACACAACTGACCTCCCACAATAACCAGAACCCCTTTAACTCCTATTGGTCCACACATTTCCTTCTGTCCTCAACAGTTAGTAAAAAGATGGAGATAACAAGTCAGTATTCACCTTATTGCTGTATTTTCTCATCATCTTGCTGACTAAAAAAAAAATCCACAGAACGTTATATTTCGATAACATGGTGATAACACTCCACAAATAAGAAATTAAAATATGTACATGATTAAGCTAAAAACTGCGCAATAAGTTTTTGATAAATTAACGATAATTGAAGAACGGCAAAATATATAACAATAGTTAATAAATGAAATGAAAGCTTACAACAAGAGTTATACGAAAATACAATAACCTTAATATTCAATAATTAAATAATAAGAACAGTTATTACAGCTCTTAGTAAGGCGATCCTAAAGGTCCTATCTTTCTCAATTATTCATATTAATCTATCAGCTTTATTTCATTGTACAACTAAGTGTTGTGAATACTAACCACACTTTTAAGTACCTATAGTTCTTTCGGTTGCCTGAGTGAAGTTCAGGAAGAGTAGAACTACAGAATTGTAAAATAATTTCTCTTGGAATACTTTTATACGTTTAATTATACAACTAGAGAAACAATCCCCATTCAAATCAAATTGGTTTGTCAGAAATTTCATGCAATTGGTTCCCTTTATGAATTTAAATAGAGCAAGAACAAACATCGATGCAGAATAGTATGAATTCATATTATTTCGAGGTTTCTCGTCAGCTGTTTCTAGCTTATATATATATAGTTATTATTGTAATCAAGTTATTTACACTCATTTATGTCAATTGTTTCACACTATCTCCATGTAAAATTCTATCACAATTTTGGTTTGTAAGCAGCTGACGAGAAACCTCGAAATAATATGAATTCATACTATTCTGCATCAATGTTTGTTCTTGCTCTATCAAATTGGTTTGGTTAAAAATATCTATTAGGTGAAGTAGACGGTTTTATTGCTTATATTTAATGTATCTTTTATGATCTTATCATACAATAAGTAATTATCCTTATGATTTCGAGTGATATATTATAATTACTTTGATCTTTATTCTTGTTAGGTCACAAATTTATCAGGAATCGAATGGGTTAGAAGACATTTAGAGCCTCGTGGTATAAAAGTTCATAGGCTTTCATTTGTTGATCCAAGACCAATGCATATTGATGCAACTTTTACTTTAGTTAAACCTGGTATAGCTATTCAAAACCCTGATCGTCCATGTCATCAAGTTGATTTTATCAGAAAAGCCGGTTGGCAAGTTATCGACGCACCACAACCATTAATGAAAAAAGGTGAGTACTAATACATGATAGATCGACCGAATGTAGTTACTGAAATATCGGGAGGTATTTAAATTGTAAACGGTTAGCAGTAAACAAGTATGACGATTGATGAATGTAGATTGGCTAGATAGAACGATATCTTAACAGTTCACAGACTTGATTTTCAATCAGTAGATGACATGTTAAGCTACGATTGAAAATGCGTACTAACATTAGCTATCAAACATTAGTGTCTTTTATAAGTGAATACAGAGACTTGTACCAAAGTAATAAGTTACTTTAACAGTTAATATCACTACATTTTTATTTTCAGTATTTATTATTTGAATATATCTTAAATTTATTATTATGGTTTAATAACAGAGAATAATTACTATTCTTAAAATTTTTCACAATACTCAATCCCCTCATTCACTCAGCTGTAGCTAATCTGAGAGTAAATGGTTATCTCGGACGGGAAAATTCCCTATCTCCTTTTTTGAAGGCTAAATAAACAAGTGTTGTCAATACACATATATCTAAGGTTTTTAGAAATGGGGTACCTACACGGTGTACTAAAATGAAAGTAGATAAAGAAATAAATAGCAGAATCAGTAGATACGAAAATTGTATACGGTGTAGAAGCGATCTGCAGACATAGGTTAGTAATCATGTTTCATTGACGAATAATTGTAATATTCATTACTTTATTTGGTATTAAATAATAGATTGATTTGCTTGAAAAGTATCTGTCTTTCTTATTCTGATGTTTTGTGTGCAAATCAATTAGTTTTCTGTCAATCAAGTTGACTTTATGGAGCACCCATCAAATAGCCTTTACACTTTATGTGATTTATAGATAGCATCTGAGGACCGAAATACAAAACATACATGATCCGTACTGACGAAGTGCATTGTGCAAGAGTAATATATAGTAATTATTTTCTAGTAACCGGTTTCAATCTGCCATCTTCCCTGTCAGTGAGAAATTTTAAAATATTGAGTATAACCTGTTAAAATAAAAAAAGGAATTTGTAATGCAAAATAATTCCCTACTTTTTATTTTCTAACATATAGATCATGAAATGTGGCTTGGTTCCAACTGGTTATCAATGAATGTCTTGATGTTAGATCAGAAAAGAGTAATTGTAGAATCTGAAGAGACAGGGATTCAAGAAATGTACAAAAGTATAGGAATTAAACCGATCAATGTAAAATTTAAATATGCAAATTCGATTGGAGGAGGGTTTCATTGTTGGACGTGCGATATAAGACGGCAAAGTAAACTAGAATCATATTTCGACTGGTCCAAAGGTGAAATACCACGAATTTGAAAAATATATGTATGCAATCAATGAATGTAAGATGTAGGAACGTTTTTGATTTCCCTTTTGTACTATTGTTATTGTTAAAGATAAATATAATGTATTTGACTTGTGGAAATACAAATATAATCTAACATTAAAATTACGACTACATGTTCTGTGGTTTATTTCATGGCTATTGGATTCAGAAGTGGTTGACAATTTAATACCTGTATGTGACTCTAATATAACTGGACGACAGTGGTGCTACTGAGGTGTATGAACTATTTAGCTAATCACATTCATACAATGTAGAAACAAAACGTCGGGTTGTATCTATGACAAGTATATAAGTATCAGTGCCATGGTTGAATTCGATAGTTTCAAATAGAATGAGGTTTGGGTAGAAAGTTAATAATAAATATATTTTTGCTATATCCCAATGAGTAGAAAAGTTGTATTTCTGACGTTTCGTGACTTAATGTAAGCCATTTCTTCAGCGTAAATAAATAACCCGTTATTTATTTGCTCAGAAATACAACTTTTCTACTCATTGGGATATAGCAAAAATATATTTATTATAAGACATGTATACTTCGGATATTCATGCTAGCAAAGAAACTTAACGAGTGAAGATGGACATCGAATAGATGCAAGTTGGAGGCCAGCTTTACACTGATTCCGTGAAATAAGTTTATTAAAACAGTCAAAGAGCAATATGGATAAATGGAGATAGGCATGGATCCATACAATGAAAGCAATAACGTTACAATTTAAAAAATACAAACGTCATATAATGTCACACAATTATTTGCACGTCACATTGATTTGCGATCCGATCCGAGCATAAATATGTCACTACATTTAACTTTTTACCTGGAGCAATATATACATATAAAGTGTCAATGCTCAAGAAATACACCGAATAATAAACCACAAAAAGTTGAATGTGATAAGCATCCAAATAACGTTATTTCATATTATGTCTTGTGGACGTTCTGACCAAATCAAGAGACATGACACCAATCAGAATTCTGGTTATAATTTGGTCTAATACTCACTATATAGCTCAGTGTCTCCAACTTGGTCAGTTAAACACACACCCGATCAGAACTATTGACAATTATATACCAACAAGTCAGAAGTGTCTGTGAATAGTGGAGATTGTTGGTAATAGACTGGTAAGAAATTAGGAATAATAAATCGTATGACAGTAGTTATTGATCCAACAGAATCTTTTGATGATGAAAAATGTAAACATAATAACCTGGTATCTCAGTAATTATACAACGAAGTTATAATTATTATTAATTTAGAAAGTCATTTTTAATTACTGCAAAATCTGTTCCGTTATAACACTTCAAAACGTTGATAAAATAATTTAGTTGAAAGCATAAAATAAATATGACCCGTGTTAATGTCAATTATATAAATCAAATGTTGTAAGAGGGAGTGACATGAACATGATATCAGTATTGAACAATGCTAAAATGTCATTTTTATGCGAATGTGCATGTAATGATGCATGACAAAATATTTTAGTACATATATGTTTAACAATTTAATAAACTTCAAAGATTAGTAATGATAAGCTTGAATAGAGTGAAGTGAATAGTCGCAGACGAGCAAAAAAAAATCATTAACAAATAATTAAGTCTTGTTGTGTGTCAGGGAGTTATCCACTGAAGACAATGGAAGATGGTCGTGCAATATTGTGGATTGACATTAACATCTTTTGATCTCGACCTGTTGGTCTAGAAGTTAATGTTCGCGAGCGAGAAACTAGGTCCTGGGTCCGGTCCCTTGTGCAAGTGTCATAGTTGCGCACTGCTGAAAGGTCCCATATAGCAATCCAGTGCTTACAGCTTTTTAATGGTGATCTAAGATTGGGCTATGATCCCAATGAAAGACAATTGTCTCCGTATTTCCTTGCTTAAAAACACGTAAACTTGTTAAACAAATTGTTTACAAGTTTCCTTCACAGATGGCATGAGGTTTCTATAAATAGGATGTCAACTCAGTCAAACCAGAAGTTATAAAACAAGGAGTTCGAAGATGTGTTAGGATGCGTATTATCTATGCTGGTTAGTAGTCACAACGGATGCGTAGCAGGACATACTCGTTATTTAGTGAGGATGTACGATCGGAAATCTTCAGCTAGGATATGTTCAATAAAACCAATGAAGTCAGAATCAACTCTGAAGGCTTATATAGCTATTTATTATAAGGATTTATTTAGCGCCTCTCAGTAAATGGATTCCTGTTGAATATGTATTAGTAGGGTGACCAGAAGCACAGAATAGTGACCGTGAAAATGAAATGCCCGAAGTTGTATTTTTTATTGTAAATCTGTAGTGGCATTGGGTCCTAACCACACAATCCTCCCTTATTCATGTTAAATATATTGTTCTATCTCTGGCATAAGCTCGTTCTCCAACATATATTGGCGGTTGTTGCGAAGCAATGAATTGGTGTAGACGATTATGTGACTTCTACGTAAGATCTTTTAGATTAGGCAGTTAGTCGATAAACTATGCTATGGTATGATGAAAATGCCAGTGTTCGTGAATGAGTGAACAAAACTGGCTTAACTCGATGAACATGAGCATATCGTTGAAAGACTAGTATCAGGCACCAAGCCATTTGAGAATTCTACAAATACAATAGCAAGGTTCTATCACTGTATTGACTGGATAGACGTGATGATCAGTCGTTATGATGAGTGGATGGATTATGACAGCGACCAATCACCATTATTATGTTTGTGGAGTATTCAACTGGCTTGGTGCTTGATACCGGAAATCGAGAGTTTGATGAGAAAATCAAAAACATGAGGACAGTAGTAACACTTTATTGGACATTTAAAGTAAATCACAGTGACATCTGAATACGACAATTTTCATTTGATTTACGCTGATTAACGGTCAGACTTTGATCCAGTAAACTGAGCTGCATCACCCACTAATTGATGAATAATTTACAAAATAAACATAAACCGTCCATAAACAACAAATTTGCCACATGATGAGTTTTGCGATGTAATTACATATTATAAACGAATATAAAATGTAATTATTACCTTATTTCAGCGACACTAACTAATTACATTATTGGTTACCGTCTCATGTACCTTATACATGCGTTCTGAAAAATTCAAATTGTTCAAATAACACATTTTCTATAATTCTCGTGTAAGACATTAAGTATAACAATGTCTTCCAAGTATGGTTGTATGGAGAAATCGATCCAGAAAGTTTGCGAAACAAGCTGGGAATTTTAAAAATGAAACCCACGCTTATTGAAAATATTTCTCGAGTTCTGACATAGGTATGATAAGAACGAATCAATGTTTCTTATTTGATGGTTGAAAATCTCACTACTTAGGGAACCATAACAATGATTCTGTATGATTACATCAAAACAGCGTCGTGAGTTCAGTGTCATAATAGATTTTAGTGTATGCATGCATTCTACTTTCTTACCTACAAAGTCGGTTGAGACAAAGAGTTAGACATCTGTCAGCCAATATTCGTTCACTTATTGCCATTTCATTCGTTTGCATTGTCCTCCAGCTACAGTTACTGGTTAGTACTGTAAAAGAAGACACTTCAAAACAACTCTTTAATATTACGAAACTGTTTATTTGTCTGAAAGACTTGGTTTGGAAAGGTCCCCAGTTCGCATTTATATCACGAATGATTTTTACGCAAAACTTTGTAAAATCCCGGGCACGTTTAGATTGTGGAGAGATAATTATATTCTGTCGGTTGATATGCCACACATTGCTTTTCTTACTTTCCTAAATACTTTTATCATGTCCACTACTTTCGTAGTACTAAGAGATGAACTAAAATGAAGATCCTCACTGCCGACACTCACTAATGCTAACCATTTCTTATTTCAATGGACAGTTCTAAATGAGAGTTACTAAGCAAGCATGGTTGTTGAGCTCCAACAAAGCCAGTGTAAGATGTCTCTCATAACTTAGATATTCAGAGTAACAGTCTCGTATTTTTCTACATTCTCTAATATATTACTACCCCTGACCGTCATTTTCTGTGGATTTATTTTTTTCTAGCTACAAGGTTTGAGGGATGTATTTAGTCCGGTCTTGTCCCTTTAAGTAAACGATTTTTTCCGCGTAGTCTTTGATAGACACATGGATTTATCTTTAGTGGTAGATGGAGAATCTACTCTGGAAAGTGGTGTAGGTGATACCTCATCAGTATTCATTAAACTTTTTGTCCATTTTATGTAGTTTCTCCTGTGGCTGAGAGAACATACAAAGATGGTGATCAACATAAGAATCTGGTGTATCATGAAGAAGTCCATATAACTATAATAGGCGGAACAACATAAAAATACCAATAAATACTAACCTAAACACCTTTATTTAGACTTTGATGAATAATTGCCGGTAGGTGGACTGAAAGTGAAAGATAATAAAAGTAATCAGGAAAAAAATTGGTGAACACCGCAATACCGAATCCTAATTACTCATTTTTGTTTAGCGACACATAATAAGTGTTACACTAGATACTGTCATTTGACAAGGTCGACCGCTGGGTTTAGACCACATGGCTGGTGACCGGTGCGAAGTTGTTTTCCTATTGAGTTGTTATACCCGCTATTATCATCATGACTAATTGGCCCTACTTTTTGATTTAAACTTCAAATGCATCTTTATTTAATCATGATGAAACAGCAAAGTACTTAATCTGATGGCATTTAATGAAAAGAAAATGTCATGGATGTAATAAAACTGAATATTGACGTTTAAAGTATACCGATTTGTTACTCCTTCAGAGAATGTTCTGGCTATAAAGCGACTGATTGTAAAAAGTGGCGATATTGAAACAGGCGTCTACTGTCATATGAAACTGCTTGTTCAAACAGTTTTACATGGTGAAAAAGCGGTTACATATTGAATTACCTATTAAAGTAACGGAAAAAGGTCAGATTAGTCGAATTTGAATTGGAAATTATAGTCGTGGTAAAACACCCATTTCCGAGTTTGTTAACTGATACCAAAAATTCTTACGAGCTAGGCTTTATATGAAAATTACTTATTGCTCACACAAACAATGTTAAATAGACCCTAAACCATGTGATATATGCTTAACCAGTTTCAGCTATTCAGATATAGTCCGCATCATGTGCAAGTACTTCTTGTGCTTTGCGATATCATATTCAATGTGGTACCGTAATAACTGTTTTC
Organism: Schistosoma mattheei; assembly: GCA_944470405.2. NCBI lineage: Eukaryota > Metazoa > Platyhelminthes > Trematoda > Strigeidida > Schistosomatidae > Schistosoma > Schistosoma mattheei. The sequence continues at coordinate 78,059,258 of OX103947.1, forward strand.
ATCAATATTGGGCATCTTAAGAACTAGATATAAGTAATCTTTACTCATACTCCGGCAAAATACAAATTACTCACAACTGTGTTCTAAATTCTAGAAATTCGAGTGACACTAAATTTGGTGCGACTGGTCCGTCAATGTGGTATACTCCCGGCATCTTTTACCAACTCCTGAGCTTAACTCTACTACCTCGAATTCATAGGCATCACTTTTGACCGTACACAAACTACTAGCTCTTGACACTGACCTTTGTTTTATTGTAGTAACGCTCATATCATGTATGAAGTGTTTATTTATTGTAATTTTACTTTTTCCTAGTTGCAAATCGTTGCAGAACTAAATACATTTTTGATTAGTTGATAGGTTGCTAAAAGGTAGTCAGTTTAACATACTTATGCTACTTTCAGGTTTAGTTCATTCGTCCTGCAGTCATTGGAGGTATAGTTGGGAATGATGGAGAGACAACGGCATTTGTTTTCTATCTTTTCGATATCTAGTACATAAGCGAATTTCAACAGGGGTTTCCTCATGTGTTTTTTCCTGCCTTCGAAATTAGTTTTGTACATAGGTAACAACACTATTATCTGCTCTCATGTATTCACATAGACGATAGGGAAACCTCGTTTACTACCCATACTGGCTAGATGATATCAAAAAACACTAGGATCTTTTATGTGTATTTTAAGAACACAGAAAACACCGGTGATCCGTGATTTCAATCTTAGCTAGTCAGCTTTTTTGGTTGATTTGACATTACTTACGCTTGTTACCCCATGTATAAATCGCTCACAAAGATTCTCCACCTCTGTGTCCTGGGCGTTTCTTTCCATCTGCTACTCATTGTTTTGCTGCCTGCTACCAATTACTGACGCAATATATTTCTTGGTCTTCTTTTTCCTCTTCCCTGTAGCATTCTAATTTAGTGATCGTCTAGCGATTCAGTTTAGTGGTTTCCACAATGCATTTCCTATCCACCTCCAACATCGTTTCCTAATTTTCTCTTGAGCTGGAAGTTGGCTTGTTCTCTCCCACAGTGGGTTGTTGCTGATGCTATCCGGCCGACAGCCAATGAACATCTTGAGTGGACAATTGTTTATAAACACTTGTACTTTTTTATGTTTGTTACAGTTGATGTCCTATGTGTTGTATTTAAGGATCATGCTCTTTTCATTGTGCATTTTGTGGCTTACTTCTGCAGAGGCTGATGCTAAATTGACTGTCTTCACCTGCATTTATTAATGTCTATAGGATAGAAAAGCTTGGTCATCTGCGAAGTTTAGATCGTTTAGTTGCATCCAAGCTGTACATTGTGTTCCATGTTTCAGCTGGTATATTGTCTGACCCTGTTGCTTTCCCACTCTTGATTTTTCCGATGGCCATGCTGATTTCTTCGATTGTTGGTAGAGCAACATCTATAAGAAGGTCTGTGTGTGCTGTTTCGATGTCCGGTGGATTCAATGGAGCTGACCTATTCAGGAGTTCCTCAAAGTGTTCTACCTATCTGTTCCACTGTTCCTGAATCTGAATGATTGGCTTGCCCTCCTTGTGCTTGACTAGTCACTCTGGTTTACTATATTTGCCTACCAGTTTCTTCGTTGTATCATATAGTTGTTTCATATTTCATTAGCTTGCAGCCTATTACGTTGTCATTGCTAGATCGACGTATTTCTTCTTGTCAGCTCTAGTGCTCTTCACTCTCTTGTTTTCTTCTGTGTGATCAGCTTATGACTTGGCTTTCCCTATTGTTGTTCGAATGTTGTTAATTGTTATCTCCTTGTTCTCCCTTTCTTGAATCCCGAACGGAGTTTCGAACGACATCCATTCCTTATGATGATGCTTATTGCGGCTGATGACTCACTGAAGCGTTAGAGTTAGTACTTCTTTCATCCCACCATAGTAGTTTCATTTTCTTTGAGTAGATCTTGTAACGCTTTGAAGTTGTTAAGAGCTATCTTGAATTCGTTGAGTTTATCGGTATGTCGAAGGAAGACTGTACCAGACATTTGCAATGCTGTTTGTCCAGTTGTTTAGTGGGTTGTTGGTTTACGTTTCATCTCCGTAGCCATTAGGTGGTGATCTGAAGTTATGTCAGCTCCTCGTTGTTCGCACGTTTTTCACTTCATTTTGTTGATCGCACATAAAGTTGGGAATTCCTCATCATTCTCATTCTTTTCTCGTAGTCTATGTTGTCCCATGATATCTTGATACCTGGTCCATTACAGCCTTGGTATTTTGATCCCCCATCAGGATGGTCAGGTCCTATTATTATTATTATTATTATTATTATTATTATTATTATTAGCTTTATCTTATATTATATTTTTGTTACAATATGGAATTTTCAGCTCAAAGTAATTCAACAAGTTTCCGTTTCTTATTTCTTGATCGATCCTGACGATAAATATTGAGTGATCGCCACTTAGGTGTTAGCAGTTCAGGAATCGACTTCTGAATAATGTACATTCTTTTCGATATATATTGCTAGCAACCACAATGTCCTTGATTGTGCTCTTTCCTAACTTGTACAGCGAAAGGTCGTGAACTTTTCACAAACGCACCTGAATAGGCTATGTAATTAATTGACATAACGATCTGTTGAAACAAACAAAAGACAGATAACTTTAAATATCTAGATAGCTGGAACAGGTAGCCCAGATATTCAGGCCGCTTGATCGTCTTCATTGCTACCGTTGGTGAATGCATAGCACTAGATAACATTCATTGTGATTTCCCCTTCTTTGTTTCGAAGTATGCTTTGGTGATTCTTGGTTCACACTGTTCGGTCATTCCATGTACCTATATATTTATTGTTGCGCCGGTTGCTAGAAGGAGCGTATGGGTTTGGTATTGATAATGTGGCTGGTACTATGTCGAGTCCAAATAGATTATTATAGCTTCTAGACAGACCAGTTTATTCATTCTTCTCAAGCTGCATTTTGATTTTGTCAGTTATTGACTTATTAACCCTGACTTTTATACGATCGTGTGTTAATTGCTTATCCTATTCATTACGTGTTTGTAACTTATTTTTGATCTGAATATAAATATTGAGTCACTCCTGATTAAATCGAGTTAGCTCACTTGCCTTCTCCCATCCGCTTCGTATTCTGAATCTCTGTTTGGATAAATGAATGCTTGAAATAAATTCTTTCAACGCCACCCTGTATTTGGCTTGTTGTTATCGCCGTTACGCAAATAGGGTTAGCCTAGGTAATGTACGAAGTTAAATGGAAGATTTATATTCATAGTATATTCATACGTTCACTCAAAAAGAAGTCAGATCAGCCGGCCACTACAAAAATAACCCTAACATATCTTAAAGAGCGGTTTTAAGAAGCTTGAGTTTACATTTCATGAACTCGAATTGGCAGGGCTGGTGGCATGTTGGGGAAAAGTCTCTTGTGGCGTGCGATGTCCGAAATCTGATACTGATACACGGTGTGCTACGCGTTAACCCCCAACTAACTACTTGGGCGAGAAAGTGTATTGGGCTACTAGATGTAATGGACAAGTACTCATTCACATATATACCACTCTATCCTTAGGAAATTGACCCAATGGACTGCACTTGACTTTTATATGACTTCTGGTTGCTATTAACTGACCTTTCTATCAAGCTACTTCTGATTGGCTGTCCATATCAAGGTCGAAAATGGAAGAAGTGGATTGGTAGTAGAAGTAGGAGAAATATTTAAAAGTGAGGAATTAGCTAGATTGTAGGCAAGATTAGCTCGAGTGCTGTTAAAAGTATGAGGGTGGTTGTCACTTCCCAACTTCTACTCATCCTTGGAAAGAATAATGCATTATTAGTGTTTTCTTAAGTTAGTTATGTTTTAATTATTGTTGAGTTGAATGTCATTCATCTACACTTTTTTAACCATTTAACTAATTTGTAATCACCAAATACATATTGCTAATTAGAAAATACTTTTTGGCAATGCAACAAGGTGTTGACTTAGTGCACTATTGTTATGTCCCGATAAAAATAATGAGTGGTCATTTCTGGGATCCATTTGTGGACCAATACTATACGTATGTTTTTATCATATATTTTTTAATTAACTAAACTATTCATACTCATGCCTCTCTTATCATAAGCTTTATTTTACCCTATGAACTGTTATCATACGATTTTCCATTCTTGAATTATTCCCTGTCTATTAATCACTACCTCCCACGTTCACAGCCACATTTGGCCAAATCTTGTACAAATGTTGTTTCCTATTTTATTGGTACGATGTGGTCTGTTTGATTGGTATATAAACCCCGTATGTTTGAAATAAATGATTCATATTGCAGAGGCTGAGGTCAGTGTCCTGGACTTAACTGGCTGGGCTAGGCTAGACGGAAAGCAGGGCTAATCAGGGCTCTAGACTGCTCATACGGGTTTACGCGCCATTCATCTGATCGATAAGTCACTGTTCTCTAACCGGTGGTCACAAGTTATAACAACTATGTAAGTTCACTAATATCCATGTTATTCAGTAGTTACTTAATCAGGCGTTTTTATTACGATTTATTCGTATATGGTGTTAGCAGATAAAAGGCACTTCAACTACTGTTCTAAACGGCAAGTACAAAGATTTATGGAACATTACTTTTAGAATCATCATAAATTCTAGGACTAACAACTGATGAACCCTTTTTACTTTACTCATCAAATCATAATTTCTAATTTCATTTCAGAGTCCTAGGAAAACCCCCCAGACCTCGTCTATCTCACTCACCGTCATCAGCTTCAAACTGCAGTGGTCGCCGTCACCAGGTATTAGGATCTATAAATTTCGAGTTTTTTAAGCTTTTATATATGTTAGGTAATATTAACACAAGTCACCTGTATTTGAACGTTTCGTTATATGTTGTTATTATTTGTTCTATGACCTTGTATCCCATCTTGGTATATATTTTTATTGTCGTCTTACAGCAAACCAAAGTGAGGTCATTAATTAATGAAGCAGAACCATACATTAAGTATGCTGACAACATATTTTGTGCCTGTAGTAGTTACAGACGCGTCTGTCACATATTGAATCTAAGTAAAGTACATTTTGATATACGGTTTATAATGAATTACGAACATAATAGCACGCTTAATTCTCTTAGTACTAATTTCTTATTTGATACATCAGGAAAATTTCTCTTGATTTATAGTGATTAAACTTCTTCATTTTGAGCTCATTAATTATTTATTTACTTATATTCAACTGTTGTCACTGTGATTGCTTTTGCTACATTTATTAGAATCACCAATTTGCTGATATTTCGAATCTATATTGTAACATTTTTGGTTGAGTTACCGAGTGATGCAGTTTTGAGATTCTGAGGGATCAAATATTACCACAAAGTCCCTGAAAAGTTCTGATGATTGACTCCAATAATCAGAAAACTGAAGTAAATGGGTTCTTGCTGATAGTCTCAAGAAATCCAAATTCAAACGTATACCCATTTAACATGAAGCTGCACTCATTTTGACATCATATATATAATGCTACTCAAAGGCAATAAAAAGTAGTTTGAATTTTCTAGTCGAAAAATATGCAGAATCGTAATTTTTATTAGGGGTCGAGCGAAAGTACATTAAGGATACCATAAAAATTTAATACAGACCAATAATTTCGAAACTGAATTGGTTGGTGTGGTGAGATAGACTTTGAAAGTGGAATTAATCTGAGAGGTCCAGTGATTAAGTACGTTTGGGTTGAAGTTCATTCATGCTATTAGAAGGCGATTCTTGGAGTTTTAAAGCAGAAAAATATTTTAATGACGAAAAGAAACATTATTTCAAACGATAAAAGGTTTGAAAGGTCAAGTCTTTGTTAAGATATGAGGTCGAAAAAGTTTCCTTTCTGTACTTGTTTCAGCATTTTCCAGGTGTATAGTGAGAGTTTCAACAATGCCATTGGAGACTGAAGAATACCTGTTTAGGTAGGTTTCAGTTCTATTTGTAGGGGAGTTTAAACAACAAACCTGTCTTGACTAGACAGCTAGTGGTGACAAGATGTTGTACAATTGCGTTTCTAATACAACTACCGTTGCCTTTATTTAACTTTGTGAGGTAATGTCCTCTGACACTCGTGGACAGTATTCGCCGAACAATCAGTATACCTTGTTTCACAAAATCAGGTGAATTGTCAGATAAACATTAAGGACATTAAATACAACGTTTTATATTTTGAGTTGTTGCTAAATATATGTTGACTGGGGAATATCCTCAGGTTCTCTGAAAGAATGTTCTGTTTTGATGTAAATAAATATATAGAATTCTTTCTTTGAGGCGGAAATCGGAGATTGTCTGAGTCGCTTCAGTTTTTTGCATTTATCGACAAATCTTATGAGGAACGCACTTTCAATCTATGTTTATCTGAGAACATACAAATCCTCTGATACGTAAGGAGTGTAGATTTGCGAGGTAATAAAACAATCGAATTCTTCTTTCTGCTTATTGATACCCAAATGCAGAAACTTGTCAATTAACTGTTCCATATGGGTTTTCTGTAAATGGATCCTTGTAAATTTCTATCAGGTTTTTCCATTTTGTGGTCAAGAAAGTGAAGGTCTAGTCCGTTTTAAATGTTGGGCGACAACAGTTGGAAGTTGTTCGAATTGAGTTTGTTATCGTATCACCTGGATACTGTTTTTCCAAATAAAAATTGTTGTTGATCATCGTCAGAATTAAAACAAAATATTTCACGAAGATCCTTTATATTATATGGTCTATCGAATAAAGAACATGAGTTATTAATTGAATACGTCAGTACGATCATAGAAAAATGTACGCAATCCATTGTTTTAAATCTTATAGAAAGCCTGGAAACTACAAAAGTTCAAAATAAATTTCCGAATAACCCCTGGAGATTTGCATTCACTTTCTTTATTGACTCCACAGTTGTAATAGATTTATAGTGGTACGAACCAAAAATATTATCGTATTTCTCACACAATCAGTTCGAAAATTTCATGAAGTATACAACCACGGTTTGTAGGGTCCCATAGCTGTGATGTCATTTCATCCTTAAATATTTCATGAGATCCAAACTGTATATTAAAAGTACATCTCATGGATACTTCCTTATGATACGAAGTCGGTTTCACGAATCATGCCATACTCTTGTTAATATATTTTGACATAAAATAAATAGTTTCAGTTAGGAGGGACGTTGCTGGTAAATATTAATGTCATCTCAAGTGTAATCATACATTCGTTACGTATGTTGATGTCTTTGTATGGTTTATGGGATTGAGAGCGTCTCGTATAAAATGGATGGAAATCCGTCTCGTTACGAGTTACAGGAGAATAGAATAGAGAGAGAATTCAGTTTTGTGTGCTTCGTTAGACCGCATATCTCTAAATCATTCGGTAACATTAAAAAGACGGCTATTGGTTAGTTTTTTCTAAAATTCACAATAGCACCATCTTTGTAATATCCCTACGGTTCTGAAATGCGAAACAAAGTTGATAAAATATTTTTCACTAATATATTTATGTTTATTTCTTAAATGCTACAGTCTAGCTATTTAACTTCTAAATTGAATCAAATCACACAAAATCAATGCGGTATTAAAATATCTAAAAATGACTCTGTAAATATCAAATGTTCTAAACATCAAGATAGTGAAGATTCTATTTCTGTAACTAGTCAAGATGACAATGATGACGACAACTATGATGTTCAAAAGCTGTACGACATAGGTAACCAAAGACTTACTTACAATGATGATGACGGTGAAGAGTTGGAAGAAGAAAAAGAAGATAGTAAAGGATACCTTGCTAAAAATCAAATATCGCAGTAAGTCAGTCATTAATTCTTTTGTGTGTATTACACGTTGTTTTAAGGTGTAAATTGAAAGGATCGTGTAATTTTTTACATAAAGATGTTCAATTTCTGTTATATATATATATATATATATATATATATATATATATATATATATATATATACTGATTATCTTCTGGCTTTCAATATGTTTACCTCGTCCAATCATGAAATTGTTATTCATTAACACGATTATTTCATAGTTAAATCCATAAATTCAGTGTTAAATGATATACTTTCAAATTCTACGTGTCGCGTTATTTATTTTATGTATCATACACAGTTTACTTATGAAAGTTAACGATGCAAACGTTATGTAAAGTACTTTTAGATGACATTTCTTCAACCACTTAAAGATTTATTATTTTGTATCCACAACTCTACATGGAATCGAGCTCATAACGTTTAAGTCGGGTAGCAAGTATAACTTCTTTGGACAATTTCATCATTCCTCCCAATCATTTTTATTATATTTTCCCTTTTTTCTTCATTCGTTTGCATTTTAGATTCTCTCTTGTCGATTAACCATTGAATGACCTGCTAGTGGAATCAAAACTAATTTTTCTCAGAATTCTTTGTTAACTTCCTAGTGCAAGTCACAACAAACTTAAGAGCAACAATTTAGAAAATAAAAGTTTTAATTAGTGGATAAGTTACTTGATTTGTATCTATTTATTTGCAGGTTCGATTTACGTTCCACCTACATCGTCTGATGAGAGTGGGTTTTATCACTAATTCTTAATCTGAACGTTTGACTCGAAATCGAGTAGAGATGAACTGGTTTTTGGCTACTTAGTTTTAGTATTATTAAACGGATCAACGATAAATATGATTCTGATGAGTATTGTTAATAAATTGCTTAATATGAACTTGAATTTCCTGAAAAAGTTAGATGTTACTAAAAATAATACACTGAAAACAATCAACTGCTAAATCTACAGAAATGATAAATTTTCACGTTTTAGCCTCTAGTCACTATTGATATTATGATGGTGTAACAGTTGAAACTGAATAAACTATTCAGCAAATTCTAATTCAATGACTAAACATATTTCCCATAAGACCTATAAGTTCTATTTATCGTTATGAGGATAGTCAGTCAGTCAGCTACAACGTAGGACCAGGCACATACATGCATCGGTCCAAGTTGCTATACCGCATTAGCACAGCAAGATGAACACCGGATTCATAGAAGTAGTTAATTCATTGGTGGTAATATATAAAAGAAAGATTGCATATAAGGATATGGTACAAAAAGAAGGAATTATTACGTAGAAAGATGTAAAGCGATTTTAATCTTATAGTTTAAGGGTAGACAGAGAGTGTGTACACCTACGCCATTGTGATCGATTCTGAGCCATGTCACCCACAGTCTCCAACCATTGGTTACGACAGTCACGCGGACCCCAACCAAGTAGTCTGCATCTACCAACATGGCTCAGACCAGAAGTTAGTGACTTCAAGCACTGATGCCATGTTTTGGTTTGGCCTCCCCTCTTCCAGCCATCCCCAACACCGGTTAGCATTGTTGTTTAAAATGTGAAAATGTCATTTTTGATGTGAATATGATAACAATTTGTTCATGATTCTTTGTTTGTTATAGAATCATTTCTAAAAGTTAGTTCATATAATCAGTTTTTTGTTGTTGTTGTTGATCATCAATAAAATAATCCAATGACAATAATAGCAATAATAATCCAGATATTAAAATTTTAATTATTCAATAATTGACAGAATGGGTCAAGTAAACTATGGGGGGTATTCATAAAGATGCCGATAACCATCTATATTTGTGATAAAATGACACTTTTATAGCTCAGCATGTGGTGAACATTTTTCTAATTATTCATTCATTTTATTACTGTATAATTTGCAATTATTTAATTAACTAATGTGCATGATGCATAAAATGTAATTGTGCTTCTCTTCGAGTTTTCCACCTGTATTAAATAATACAATGACAACTAAAATGTCTTGCTAAAAAAGTATCTGTATACAACGGAAAGCATGACTAATATCATACAACAGTTTTAAGTTTCTATTGTAATTCGTTAGTTAAGTGGCTCGACGTAACAACGTCTTACATTATTGCATTGCTTTATGTTTTTTCACCGTCACTTCCCCCTATAGAAGAATTGTCTTTAGATATGAAAACATGAAATAATATGCACCAAGGTAATTAATCATTTAACCGACTCGCTAGATTTTGTTCCATAGTTGATAAACTTCGATTAAAAGTGTGACTAAGTATGAACAAGTTTTATCGTGGTTTAATATCAGCTGATAGACTTCTCAAAACAGTCAACAGTTAGATAATCCACTGAAGTTGAAAAATGTTGTCCATTGGATTCCTATTTAGTGATCTATATATATCCCGATCACTACGAGCTATGAATGACCTAATTCAGATCTCGTACGTGCACATCGCTGCATATCTTTAAATAGTCCAGAATTGTGAGACAATAGCCTAGTGTTTAAAGAACTAAAGTTTCAATCTTTAAGTTTCAGGTTCAAACTCTGCTCCACCTTCGGCTTCAATAGCATGGTAGTATTACTCCCTCTCTCTCTCTCCCATGAAAATAAAATAGTTCGAAAACGAGCATATAAACATATACTTCGTAGATGAGCTACGTTATTTTACATCAGTCCATAATGTAGAACGAAATAGTTGCCCAGTGTTCTTTGGTCTTCGATGTTTCTACATAATGAAAACTATTACCAGAATACTCAAGCTTCTCCGATTCATTTAATTAAATATTAAATACATAAGCTGTAATTTCAAAGATCATAAAATGGTGGCATAAAATACAGTGTATGCTGAATGAATCTTTCATAAATTTCTGATCTATCTGTAGATTACTACCATTTTGGGGATAAGGCGAATCCAATATTTCAAAATCCCAACTGAGACCCGTTTACGATACAGTACAATAATTATCCAATGATATTGGTAAATAACTGTTTCACTCCTGAATTGGTTGAAGCCTTTCCTCAGTCACGAAATTTCATCAAGAAATTAGAAAGTGCATCTCAAAGCCAGTCATAATTTGTAGATCGTTGTGCATTCGTTCTGCCAGTCATATTCGAATTCAATTTTTACCATATACTTACATCATACGGGAATTTGTTGAAGAGTATGGACCAATGTATGATGGTTCTGATGTTAGGTGGTTGGAGATAATTGAGAAGAAACAATTTTGCGCCTAGCCAAGTTCAGCGGTAACTTTCTGACTGGAAAACTGGGTTACTCGAGTTCGAATTTACCAGCCCCTTGAAGACTGCAGAATTTCGTGATGATTACCTCCAAGCACGTAACATCGAAATATAGTACATGCTATGACGAGTCACGGTCTTGTGGTCACGTCAGAATTCGATCAGCACTAAATACTAGACAGACATAACATTCATTACTACTCAGTGATCAGTCTTTGATGATTCCCCAACTGATATTAGTCTGTCGTCAATTAAATTTCTGGTGAAAAATGGATATAGCCTTTTAAAGTTAGTCAGTTGTTTGGTAATCTTCCTCTTCAATAAACAAATAATTGGATCAATGTGAAAACTTCTGTATCGAAAGTATGATTCACATGTTATGGCATTATTTGATAAGCAACACTAAGGTTGAATTTAAAATAACTTTTTCTTTGAGTACTTGAAAATGAATCAACTGAGCAAGAACATTCAATTAAAAGCAAACCTTATCCTATCACTTATTACTTCTAATCCGGCTCTGTACAAACACATCGTTCTGGAATCGATCCCTCCTATGACTTTCAATTGTTTGTATTACCAAATAACTAACTGCCACCTTGTTTGTTTTGTTGGTTTTGTTTTATAGGTGGATTGATCAAATATTAGAACCCAATAAAAATTTTAATAGTTTATCTGTTAATTCTTCTAAATTCAACCATAATCAGAAACCGGAAGCAGGTCCTTAAACTTTGCTTTACATCAACATTATTCTTTCAATAACTTTTTTATAGTTTATTCTCATATATCGAATCCAGAAGATGATATTTTAGCACAATGGCGTTTACGTCGTCGTATGGAACAAGCAAGAATGGAAATTTCCAAAGAATCTTACCCTCGATCTAATGATTCAACACAATTAGCGACATCATTTTCAAGTATAACTATACCTCAATATCCACAATTCCCTAATCAGGTGAGAAATAGACGATTTACAATAAGTTAAGTAACCAATCTAATATTTACAGATTATTTCAAATATTTCTTTTTCATCTTTAGTATCCTTTATCTATTTGGCACCTAATTTCTGTCGAAACATTCGCTCAGATTTAGACTAATGTTCTTTTAAATCTCATTTTGGATGAACACTTCAACCTGTTGACTTTCGGTAACTAAATCTCACATGATTGTAACAAACACAAATCTATATAACTCACCAACGAATATTCTAGGTTTTTGAAATTTATTCTGCCTTTGATATAAACTGTATAAAATGTAAGCACTGTAACTTGTAACAGTATACACAGCTTTGCCTCTCACTATGTATTGGTTATCTTATCATATGTTATTATTGGAGCAGTAGCTCAGCGGTTACGGTGTTCAATCACTGGAATGCAGATCCTATTCCTGTTTTATCTACTTCTGTTTGAGTAGACAGGTAGAGTCCACTACCTCTCATACTTAGGATAGAGCTTGACTATAAGTGCACAAATATGTACCTGGTAAATGACAAGTAAGTAGCGAATAATTCTCATTTTGAAAAATGAAAATAATTAACCAATTATAAGAAAGAAAGCTTTTACTGTATCGATAATAGATGATTATATAATAGTACTGAATTTCACAGGTTTAATTTACGAATTGTGTAGTCGTTGTCAACATTATTAATATTGTTTGTCTATATTGTTCATTCTTTAATGGAAACTAAAACGCTTCATTCATCCTTTTTCAATGAACATAATCTACCATTAATTATGAAAATTCATATTGATGATAAATATACTTTAAAATTGAAAAAATATTTACAGAATAAAACCAAAGATTATAAGTATGATTCATTAATTGAATATGATAAGTCGATTAGATTTCCAGTTACTGTAACACCATCATTATCATCATCATCATTTATAGAATCAATGTTCTCATCTAGTATGGATAAATTATTCTTCTTAAATGAAAACATTAATGATAATAATAGTAATCATTCATTGTGTTTAATGGAAAGTGTTATACAACCTTGTAATGTTTATATGACATTAGTAGAGGAGTCATATTATCAATTCAGTATGAATGGATTGTCAAATAGTTTTGAATGCAATAAGATGTTTGCATATGATAAATCTATTAAGATTCATGATACAATTTACGAAGATAATGGTTACTTTTACCCTGGTAACATGAGTTTGGAAGTAAGTCTTTTTTTTGTTTACTGACAAAGAAAATACGTCTTGAATCATAGATGTTTATGATGAAAAAAGGTGTAATTTATAAGTAAATAATACTATAGTATCTTAGGTTTCTCTTTGTATAATACTTATCTATTAAGTATTGGTATAGTTATCGGAGACTCCAAGACTGTAGTATACACTAATTCATACTCCAGGAGGTCAACATATAGGCTACAAAACATGCTTCTTAAATTTCCCAAGTTATCTACTTTCAGTCATAATCATCTTATAACTTGATACAGATGTAACATGTTATTAAATTTTGACTAGTGAATAAGTTGTGAGATATACTACCTGAAGGTAATCACGTTTCTATTGTGACCTAATTGTAATGTTAATCAGGATTTTTACACTTGCTTGTAACTCATTTATCAAATATTTCTTCGTGTGTTGGTGTTAGTCGAGGTTTCATAATTCTACTTAGCTGTTGAAACCGAAGTACATAGGGAGTAGAATTTCAAACCTCCAACATAATCACTGAGATTTGAATAACTTGATCAATGATCTTCATCAGAAAACCAGTTTATTGCATTGATTCATTTACTTTTTACTTAATTATCACTAATGAATGACTGAAACATAATAATTATGGCATAGGCAGATTCAATTTTGTAGTAAACAGTGCTTGATTTCAACAATAAAAGCACTGAAAGTCAGAGAGTATCATGCATTATGTAATGTATAGTCTTAAGAAGTAAACACTTTTTATAGAATAACAGTATATTACACCAAATTCAGTTTTCTCCTATTTACTAGTGTCCATTTAACTCTTGGTGTTTTTAGTTGGTTTTCTCCAAAGTGTCACATAATGCAGAGTATGTCAATATAAGCCACATATGTACTACTCAATACGCGATAACCTGATGCTTAGGGCAATCGCACTTCCCAGACTCCCTTTATTTAATTTGTTTCAGGTAACAAACAAAATCATTGGCCTTGACTCAAACAGTATAGATCGATGTGGAGTGTATAAATTCGTATTTGGTAAATGATTTAACATAAACCTTTGTATTCTTTGCTATTTATCTCTACTAAGTATCATATATTTACTGTAGAAGGAGATTTTTAATCAGTGACTTCATATTTTTCTTAGAATAAAACGTCTTATAATCTACCACCATTATGTCAATCAACATTTGAATCAAACAAAACTTTTCCAACTAAAATTCACATTAAAGATACAAGTGTTCAATGTGATATTTTGAAAAACTCTCCAACTAATGATTCACAAATTCAAACAAATCAAAGTGTTCTTAATGCTTCATTCAACTGTTTAAAGTCAATCAATTTATTTAATGAGTAAGTTGTTGTTGTTGTTGTTTATCAATATATCTCATTACTTTACAATGTAAATAATGTAGCTTAAAGTTGTCTAAGAATAATTTACGTAAAAGAAATACATTCTAAGAATTATCGGTACCAAGTAAAGTGTCGTTCACTCTGCTGTATATCTCGTATACGATAGTTAATTGAACTTCACTCCAAATTCGACCAGTTCTTAACTGTTCAGCTGCATTGATCTACTGTTTGACATTGAAATATCTAGCATTAAATACTTGATCCCCTACGGTAGTTAAGCTGAAGAATTGGTGTGGTCAGATGGTAAATTTATTAAAAATGTTAAACTAGCTTAAATTTGTTGTCTTTATTGGCCTAATTCATTCTCTCTACGCTCATGTTCATGGAGGTCGAAGCTAGTAGCTATAATATGTATTAATTATTTATGTTCATTCTAGAGATGATTTTCATCAAAACTTTAATCATCCAAATAACGTTAGAAAATGTTATGTTAATTTGAACCTATTCTTGTTGTGTAAATCTATGACTCATCTCGACCTAAGGTTGATTAATTGAGATTTCGTACCTCTATAGACTTTTCATGTATCAACATTTTATCAACTTACGTCATCGGTGTTAATTCCTAGATCTCAGAGCTTATTATCGACCATCATATCACAGGATCGTATCACTTAGTGACGGTAGTGATATGAATAAGTACATATTATGTAGTAGTTGAACATGCTGTTGGTTTATATTTTCCAAACGTGACTTAGTGTAAGCCACTTCTTCAGAGAATAAATAACCAAATTAAAATTAATCCAAGTTTAAATAGTACAACGGAACAATAAGAATATTATGTGATCAATCAAAAACAGGTCTGAACAAGTTAATGTCATGTCATTTCGGTCAAGGTGATTCATAAGTGACTTGTATGTAAATTTGTGTGTATGTATGTGTGCATTGTTTAAGGATGAGAAATTGTGTGACCTTTAACTGCAGAAGTATATGAAAGATGCTTCATTTTATTTCCAGAATCCTCTACAGTGAATCCCTCGCTAGCTGATATCAAACTCTAAACTTTAGGTTTTTTGGTAACTATATTGCTGTGAAGCGGTCGTCAGATTGTGGTGATTTTCATTTTTAACTTGAGTTATCTGCGATCACAACCTACTTGTTCATTTTATCACTACTAATATAACTACTCATAAGTATTATTCCTTTTATTTCTCCATGGTTAATAATATCCGTTTTAATTATTATTAAAGATCGAATATACATGATGTTGGGACAACGACAAATGGGATTATTTTTGAAACAGGTTTAAAAGCAAAACACAAATCTATTCGTGTTATGGTTCGACCACAATCAAGAAATGTTAAACTTCAAACACCATTGAATATGATACCATCTAATATAAAAAATAGTTCAAACAATGTGAGTGATATCAGGAGTGTTCAACATTGATGATGAAGTTAATTTAGTTAGTTTTAAATTCTCAGTTTAACAGTTTGGTAAATTTATTTACTCAATGAGTTGACCAAAGTTTCAAATTACTATTCATTACTGTGCATTTATTACATCATTGAGTTTTTATTTCAGCTATCTTCCAGATTAGTAATCTTATTTTATTAACTGAGCTTTATTCCTGTCAGCGTTTGCTCATTATGTAAACACTTGTTTCTGGCCGTTTGAACTGTTGTCACAATCAATGTTGTAGGATTTTCTTTTACATAAG
The DNA here is from genome assembly GCA_944470405.2 of Schistosoma mattheei. Lineage (NCBI taxonomy): Eukaryota > Metazoa > Platyhelminthes > Trematoda > Strigeidida > Schistosomatidae > Schistosoma > Schistosoma mattheei. Next base: position 78,075,502 of record OX103947.1, read on the forward strand.
GTACATATTTACAATATTCAGTCTAGTAAATTTATTTACACCCTTGCTATACTAATATGTCTTCAACATAACTTTCGACTAAACTCTTTCATGTGAGTAATTTAAACCCATTTTGTAATTATGATTTCTAAATATCGCAGGTTGTAAGCAGCTGACGAAAACCAACGGAATTTAATGAATTCATGCTATTCTGCTAGAATCTTTATTCTTGCTCTTTTCAAAATGGGCTTTAATTATCTAATATATTGTCAATGAAGCCATCGTTCTGACATTTGAGATGTATTCTGTTGCAATCAGAAAGTTCGTTCTAAACAATCAATTATTAGTTCATCTGCCGCAATATTTCCAGAGATTTTTATTCCATTAGTTTGTTGTGAAAATAGACAAATTGGTATTTGGTAAAGCGAGCTTTTCCGAAATATGTTTGGGCCATTTAATTCCAAACGTTCATTCCAATAATGAGGATAAAAAATGCGCTTCCTTTCAAACACATAATGAGCAAGAGTTAACCAAGTGTTTGTCATACTTGTCTTTATAATGATTATATATTTTTCTGTAGCTGTATGCACCTGCACTCCAGTGTCAATGTCCATACTGACACTTGAATCCAGTCCATCTTGATTCAAAAACCAGTGCATTATCCAACTTGTTGAACCGATATTATTATTATTTTCTTTCTGTTGCTACCAGTTATCGGAGAGGTGTCTTAGTGGCTAAGGAATTCGACTTTTAGCTGCCCAGCCCCAGGTTGAAGCTCCACTCCACGTAATTCGGTTTGGGTAGCCAGGTAGTATAATTAACCCCCACACTTAGAGTCTGGCTTCTTTTACTATCCTGTATTTAGTTCCTATATTATCTTCACACCTCAATTTCCTTGTTCGTCGTATCACTTTAAGTGAAATTGTATTTCACTAATTCAAACTTCCCGATTATTATTCGTTGAACCATAGGCATAGTTCTATTTCACGCATTTAGATATAAATGCCATAGTAATATTATCTGTGGCTTAGATCTTAATGCACATAAATATACCATGACACGTATATGTTCATCTATTTGCAGGCGATTATTGGTTTAGTGGTTAAGCGTTCGCGCGCTAACCGAAAATCCTGAGTTAAACTCGTACATGCGCACTATTGAGGCGTCCCATGCTAAAATTAAAAGGCTGTTCAGCGCTTTATGGTTTTCAATGTTAGTCTAACTAAGATCAGTCCCTGATATAAACAGCGAAAATGGTAAATAATTTAATCACAAGCATTCAAATGATGAAAACTGTTATTCGTTACTTTATAGCGTCCCATGAATAAAAACTTGTGCATATCTGTGGATAAAATATTTCACCAACAGCACCAACAGACAACAACTATGACTATGACCGATGATACTACCATTGCTGATAACAATACACTAGTGGATTATAATCCTCGCATCCCTCAATTTTTACCAGTTGATATCTCTGAATGCGCCCAATCAATTGAATCTGACAGTTGGATATGGCCTGCAACTCCTCCATCAATAAAAAGTGATAAGAATTCAAATAACTTAATAACTAGTACTTGTGATAGTCATATTGGACAAGCAATGGATTATCAACAACACCATACATGTAAATTTCTCTCTTTTTAAAACATTTCATGATTTAAACGTTTTATATGGTTTTCTAGGACAATAAATATTCTACGTTATGATATCTCAGGTTGCTATTATTTTGAAAGAATTCTTAATATATACACTCTTATACTAACTGGACAATAAGAAGTAACTAGTGACACATTTATTACTTAACACTGACCAAAACTTATCCATTAAGTTGCAGTATAGAACACTAGACTAACTTAATAGTGCAGTTTTTTGGTGTTAATAACTGGTAGTGATCGGAAAGCATTGGATCTATGTTTTGTGCCGACTGATTTACCGGCAAGGTGTGTCCGCATTCCTTAGAGAAACTAACATCATATTCGGACCCAGATGACTCAATATCAAGTAGATAGAGAGCTTTGTGATAGTCACTTTTAACCGCTTAAATTCTGTATCTCTCTTGCCGCAGAAGATCAGTTGTTAAACAACTTTAACTCCAACTACCTTCTTTTAGACTAGAATTCTGTCAATCTACTTTTGTTTAGGTAGCCCAATGCTATTGCACTAGTTTTCAAATAGAGGCTCGAAACCTATTATTTCATCCGGTGGTTATTGAGTTGTATTAATCACTTGACACGATTAGCGCTGTGACCTTTTTTTGAAACTTTTTATATATTTATTTTTTTCTTAATCTAATGTCCACAAATTTTTTTGTCATATAATAAGCCCACTCATCCGAAAAAATATCAAATCAAACCTTTACTTACCTACCTGGTCCTACGTCTACTGAATTTACATCCAGTAAATCTACTTTCGATAAGGAGGTTCAAATAGGTTTGACAATTGCACGTTATATGGAGGAAAACTTGAATAATGTGGATGAACCTGATGGAAGGTTCCCTGAGGATGAAATTTTGCACGATCTACGAAGACGTCGAACCAATTGTATTTTGAAGATGAGGTAAGTATTTTCCCTGTCCTGCCAAAGACACTGACACAATCAGAAGTCTTCTCAATGACAAGAATAAGAACTTGTAGAAACCATTGTCTAAGAATAGGGAGTGAAGTATAGACTACCTAGTGTAAGAGTTGCACCAATCCTTATGAATTATTCAAAGACAATATCTCAGAAAACGGTTAGAAGACTCATACGGCACTTGCGAACCTACGTCACCTGTATTAGTGGTGGGATATCTGACTGCCTGTTAAATAAACAGTATAATGCATAAAATTGTGCAATACGGTCGGGAGGCATGGAAGTTATGTGCAGACTACATATCTTTGAAGAATTACTCTTGCTTTGCAAAGAAACGACCAAGTGAGAGATATGCTATTGCATTAAATACCTGAAGTTTATTAGTTTTTGTACAGTTGTTCACAGTGAAAAATTGATCTTAGAACCATTTTGCACAGAAGGATACGTATTCGTTTTTTCTGAATTGAGGGACGTTGAAAGATGTCCAACTACTATCCACAAAACTTTATTGATAAAAAGAAAAATTAAAACAAGTTGAACGAAACTTTAATCACCTTGAATTAGATGACAATGCCATTTTGCTGCGCCGATAGTGTGGCGACTCCGGTCGATGCACATGTGCCACGTTCTGCGTTACTCGTGACTGACTGAATAACTGTCTCTGACTTTATTAGCTAAAAGCGTACCCTACAACCAAACTGATAGTTATGTATAGAATGTCTTCGGTATCGAATTCACAGTCTACTGTAGTTATTTCATGTAAATATTAGTTATGTGGATGGATTTATCTATATCCCTCGGATCAGTTACATTGGTTTAGTAAAAAGAAAGAGTCTACCTTCGATCCCTAGACTTTCGAAAAATTTCGGCCCACAAGAACTAACAATTTTCGGTAGTCGTATTTCTAGGAATATATTGGCCACAGTACGTTTGATGAACACTAGGAACTACTTTCAGATAATTGATAAAAAATTAACCTGTTAGTTATCAAATTTGCTGAAGCTAGCAAGCTGTTCAATCTCCTTTACGTCCAAAAGAGATAGTTATCTAGTGATCCTGATTTCTGGAAGCAAGACACGCAATACGTTGCATTGCTTTTTGACTTTCTATAGTTCTTAACTTTATTATTGTCTGAGCTTTATTCACTTCAATCTTGGACATCAGTTACTTTTTTTCAGTTACTTAAAAACATAACTTCTTAGTCTTGATTATACGGTTCTTCGCTACCTTCTCTAAAGACATTCCAGAGCCTTTTGTATATGAAATATATTTGCAACAACATATCTAATCTTTCTGATTTTAACTGAACTTTGGTTACACTATGATTATATGTATTGGAAATAACTTCTAATTTCGATAACGTAATAAGAAGACGAAGATTATCAGAACTGTGATATATTAGCTCAATCCATTTCGAACAATCTGATCACACATATAGTATTGGCTTAATATCCAGATTGATTAGGTTTCAAATTATGTTCACTCTTTTTATTATTATCCTTGTCTCCTCTTACCCCATTTCCAGTCTAGTTAACCTTTTATTTTTATATATAAATGTTCTCAACAAGTATATGGGTGATCAGATTGTTCGAAATGTATTGCGCTAATATATCACATCGTTCTGATAATCTTCGTCTTCTTATTACATGATCGAAAACCGACTCCATTGATTCACCGGTTAGGGAAAATCATCAAGTTTTTCTCAATGTTAATTTCATATTTAGTTACTCATGACAATAGTTTATTTGTAAGTTAAATCTATCCCATTTGTAATATCAACCAAGAGATTTTGTATATATAATAAAAACAATTACTTAAAATCCGTTTTTTCTCTAGTTGGTCCAACATAATGCGTAGAATGCTAGTCAAAAGTTATTTATACATTTGCCATTATTATTTAGATTGGTTATGGAGCAAATTCATGAACGAGAAGCTCAACTGTTGAACAATTCAAATAAATTATATTGAATAATCCTCCTATCTGTACTCATTTTTGATAATATATATACCTCACGTTGTATAAAATACTATTTTAAATACATGTTTTGTCGTTAAATCATTATGACATAGGATGTTTATTCTTGAGGAAATCAATAAGAAATATGGTATGTTGGTAGTTTAATTCACTTTAAAGCGTGATCCTGAGCCCGTTGGTAGCTTGCATGAAACAATGCTTTTTGTACTTATTTCCCAATTTCGGATTCGTACTTGAACAACGTACAGTCTGTGTTAGAGATATGTAAGACAAGGGAGATTCGTTATTGTACAGAGGTTTTATAAACCCCTTTTACGGCAGTGAGTGGGCGTAACTCTCAATATGTAGACCAAATTAGAGACAACTATACTTTTGAACTAGATTTTCGCTACTGGGTCTGTTCCTCAGAATATCTGCGCTGCATGGTAATAAATATTACTTACAAGGTACAAGTTTACATAATCGGTTTGTGAGATTGATACTACTCGGTTGCTCGAACTGAAGTAGGCAAAATGGGACTAAAAGTTGAGCGGTTGATCTATTAAACTACCGTTTCCGTTGTTATGGTAGCTGTTTTAAATCTACCAAACTCACGCTTATAAGTCGGCAAACGGAATCGTGAGCAATACTACAAAGCTACGATTAAATTAAAACACCGAGGCTGAAACAGCCACATCATGCAATGTGGCTTCATGACTTCCTGATACCTAGTGAACTATCATTTTGTCAATCCATGTATGCACGAAAATGTTAACAGCCGTAACAGGAATAATTGTAGCAAGGGTAGATTTTCATAAACAGAAAGTCAGGGAAATTGGAGTTTATCTTCGGATAGATCCAACTTATACACAAGTAAAGGAAAGTCAGAACACATGTTAACTTTCAGATTAATTTACCTCAAAATCATTACAAACGAAAAATGGCGCTCGTGAAAAGTTCTCATCGCTTAAATCGAGTGCATACATTTACGTTGTAACAGATTTCTGAAGCACGAAAAAAAAACCGAAAACTTAACTAAAACGCAAGACTATGGAAGCAAATGGGATTAAAATATTTACAGAAAAAGAAGCACACTTAATTCTTTTTATACGCTACTGCCCTGAATGGTATTATTACCTTCAAACATGAAGAACATCAGTCAATATATTAACCAGCTGTCCAGTCACCGTTCAGTGACTTGTAACTTTAGTATCTCCAGTATAAATAACACTTCACTTAATTGACAGCTAAGACGATCAAATTACATCTCCACTCCTTAAACAATTTTTATGACCTAGCATAAGAATCTTTACTTGATTGTTGAGTTGAATGATATTGCTGCGTATGAAATACCATAAAACTAACTTGGAAGTTAACAAAACATCATTTAGAAGTGTTCGATTCACAAAGTAAAACTAACTACTAATTACAAACTAAATACTTTAAAAAATTAAATAACAACTAAAGCAAAAAAATTACGAGTTGTTAGAAAAACACAAGTTACATAGATAAAATGATAAAGATCCCTATAAAGTAGTAATAATAATACGATGACAATGTACATTTGTAGTAATGTTTATTAGGAAATTTTTCAATGAATCGGTATGCCATTTTTAAAACAATCTATTACATATTATACGTATATATAAGTATATTTTAGTTTGCAATAATATTAAATGAGATAAAGTTCCCCTCTAACCTAAAAAGTTATTAATATTACCATCAAAGTTAGAAAAGAAAAAGTTGAACTCTAAAAATTGGTCAGTCAGCAAGATACAATGAACACTATCCATTCATCATTAAATAAAATTTAGAAAAAAAACAAATATGAACGTGTAAGGTGAAATGGTGTGTTCATTTGAACTAACTTTAAGTTAAATACAACTTGTTTCGGTATTATTTATTTACAAATGATAACTAATGGATTTTACATTTCTTCTGGTTATAGTATACCGCGCCTCAATAATGTAAAGATGGAATACGATAGAAATAATTAAATAATTTCTATATATTGATGTTCATAATGGCAGGTTGATAAATGTATGCAACAAACCCAACGAGAACAGAGAGAATCGCCATGATACTTGTTACAACTACAGGACGAGAAGTCTATAAGCAATGAATAAACAACAACAGTATATATTCAACGCTTGGTTAAAAATGATGAATGTTAGTTAAAAATGGCTAAATTTTGATAATTAAATACATACGTCAGTAAAGTGATTCTCTGTCAAAGCTTAGAAATAACTACCACTTCTGAACAGTATCACCAATAAATTCCCGTCAATTCATAGAAGCCTGTATGACTCATACAAAGGGACGGAGCAAATATTCACAAAGGACCACATATACGCTAAAGTATGAAGCTGATACAGTGGGCAAGTCAGCGAATGAGAAAACTAAGTTGTATCAATCAAAAATTTCCGAACGACAAGTACATTTTATTGGGCAAGAAATAGTTTCGTCTTTTAAGCAATATATGTGCTTATGTGAGTGAATCGATTTAGCCTAATAAACTTCTTCCTTCGCTTTCAGTTCGCTCACTGACTGGGAACTTTGTGTATTAGCATCAGTCTCGTACACCACATGTCATAACAAAATCTAATTAAATCAAATCATCAACTTATTGCAAAAATTACAATCCAGATTTACTCACCATCACCAGTTTAACTCTGGAGGCAGCAGATAGTTTTGTATTCTTATTTTGCTTAGTTTTCGGAAACCTACGATTAATAGACCGTGACCAATGCTCTCGTTCTTTCTGTCGTACAGCTTGAGCACGAGCTAACTCAACACTAGCCATTTGTGAACCTGGGGATATTGTTAGTACTTTCTGGAGAATTGGGATAGCATCATCTACTTCTTTCATTTCCAAAAGAGCCTATTATAAAGAATGGTAAAAAAAATATAAACCTGATATGCTTGTAATAACATTGAACGTATGATTATTGTTCAACAAAAAAGATAACATTTAGCAGCAGTCAAGAGCATTATGAATTCAGATAGTTTTTCCTTAAATATAATTCGATCGGCGATCGGTCAAAAAGTATCGACATAAATCTGATCTATCAGTTGGTAGATATACTGTTACATAGATCGGTATGATTATATTCGCACGCATAAGAAACTGATTTATCATACGTTGAGGGGTGATTTCGGTCCTTGCACTGATTATACTTGGTTTAATAATAAAAACGTAATTATACTATCTGATTAGGCGTGAAAATGTTACAATAAAAGTGTAACCAAGTAGCTTAATATAAAACTGATGCAAGAAAGCGAGTACATAGTCCGCTAATGTGAGGATTTATAAGCATTAATAAGTAATTTATCTAATAAATACGCAGCGTTAAAATAATTTTTATTTTATGTAATTTCGAAGACAACTGTTATTCACCCTAAGATAATCACCACCTGTGACAACACAACTGTCCCATTTTCATTAGTTAAAACACCCTGTCACATGGTTTTACGTTTTCAACTACAAACGCTTTGTTGGGAAGGAGTGCACAAACTACCTGAGTACTTTAGTTTGGGTACCTATTGAACTAATTATCTACTTGGATCCCAGCTGAGTTCATGATTCACTAAGTGATCAACTGTACTGGAATTTTTGTAAATAAATAATATATTAACTGATACATAACCAAAGTGACGGTGTTCAGCTAATATACTGGCTCTAATGAGCTTAAATGTCTGGAATGGCTGCACCTTGAAGCCGTATGATGTCAAAAAAGGGAAAGCAGCTAATGTCGAATTGGAAATTATATCGCGTCACATTTTAGGGCAAAATATAGGTGGCTATTGCATTCAATACCTTTACCTCTCAATATACTTGTGGAATGATGCCAATAAGGCGTTTTTCTGAAAACGACTATTATTTCAAATAATAAATTAAGTCAGCAAAGAATGACCCAGAGATGCACATGTTCTTTTTTTTCAACCTTCCTGACAGCTTTTTGAAAAGACGAAATCCCGAAAACTGAGGTAAATACAAAGGCTAATGAGACGACAAAATCAATGTTTGATATTCGTCTTCGAAGATTCGGTAACTTTTGTATGGAGCCACGCAGTGTATCGAAAATTTTTTAAATGGCATAATTTGCACAAAACCCCCGAAATAAGTCATTTAGTCAAAAACAATGGAGGATTCAGTATGTGCAATGATTCAAGTTGGCACAGCACACCAACATAACGACGAAAACTATCGGGATATATAGCACAAGAGTCGAAACAGTAATGCTATCTAATATAGTAAGAAAAACTACATATACATAGCAAGGTTCAAACAGAAAAGATATATTCACGAGATTAAAAATCAGCAGTGATATTTCGAAAAATAAGATCTAGAAAAGAACAGCGAATAAGTTCGAATGATGTCCAGCGAATACAAGGTGTTAAAATAACCGTACCTTAAAGAATTACAAGAATAAACCAAATGCCCTGGTACGGTCGAGAGTGGGGAGAGTCAACTCTCCCTCTCGAAGTGCTCTCACATGGCCACGTGCATACAACCTTCTTGTGGCACGGGTGTTGCTTACGAAATTGAGAGGGTGAAAAGTGAATGTCTGGCGCTTCATCCGATTTATGTGGCGCATTTCTATTTGGTGCCTCCTTGTACCAATGTTTACGTTTAAATAAATAAAATAATAAATATTATAAAATCATAAATATTAGCGTACCAAACAAATAACACACAACTGACCTTTCCTTTTCTGAATAAGGCCTTAATATTTTGTGGATCGCTTTGCAAAACAGCATCACAAGACATGATAGCGGCATCGTATGCTTCTACCTATATACAAATTATATATATATATATATATATATATATATATATATATATATATATATATAGAGAGAGAGAGAGAGAGAGAGAGAAGGGAGAGACGATAAGCATTAGTTGATAATGTTCTAAATGGACTAGAATAACATATTAAAAACAAAGTCTGATATTTTGTAATGCATTATATTGGCGACTATGTGAAATTATTGCATATTTATTTTACGTACCAAACACTATCTTGAGTAGTGAGATCGAGAACATTCACCAGTTTATTTACAAGAGAACGTCTTTTAAACGCATTATTAGTACAATTCAAAATTCTCCATAGAATATTATTAATGCTAAAGTATTTTAGAAATGCAAATTAGTGACTATACATGGCATTTTAACTAGGCCTACAACTCCTATATGGTCTACACTGATCGAACACTTACTTAATCCATCAAATTTCGTGACAGCAATAAAATCTGAAATGATTGGCGATTATTTCTAAATTTATTGATGTGATTACCCAGGGTCTATTGCTCATTTACACAACTTTAGATGCAAAGGATTATTCTACATCGAGGAAGCCCCAAAAGCCCTTATACGGCCGAGGGTGGGGAGAGTCCGCTTTCCCCCTCAAAATGCTCTCATATGACTTCCCGGTTGCCCACACGACGAAAGAGTTCTTCTGGAGGTACCTGAAAAGGAAATTGGGTTAGAGGTCTTAATGGACTGAGAGTGCAACTGGTGTCCAAGGGACAACTGCTTGAGGTCGCTCACATACGCATAAACATACAATGCCTTATTGTACTAATGTTTGTGTTTAAATAATAAATAATACAGTCAGGAATAGCTAAACCTGAGGCAACGATGACCAACCATAACTATGTGGTTAATAAAAATCCACTGAATTATATGGCTAGTAGATGTTGGCAACAGAAGTTGATGTACTAGGCTACCAACCAAGTTGGTCGATTTACACAGAGCCAATGGTTGAAATCGATTGGTTGAAATGCTCAATCATAGATACACTAAACAACCTCTGGTCTACCTCTTTCTGCCATCTCGATATTTCAACAAGATACCTGTTTTGATATTGATGTTATCACGAAAAGACAGTACTATTCAGCCGTCACATTTTAAAGCATCGCAGATCTCTAGATCGTATCTTAATGACCACACAAACCACTGGTTTAAGACCTTATCAACAACCCCGATCGAAGCTGCTACCTTGACGCGGTGATCGGGCTTGCCTATCGTGATGACCCAATTGAGCTATATTGGCTGCAACATATGTTTCCGTAGGTTCTACCATGCCAGGCAGGTCGATTGGAGAACGGTAAGACTAAAAGCAGCAGCTCAAGTTCTGAGGGTGAAGTCTTACTGCTGACTGTAGAGGGCAGTGACAGCAGTATGGTGTTTTCCTCAGACAGCCAGCATCTGCAGCGATGCTGCCTTCCCACAAGGAGGGGTGGGGTTAGAAAAGGTCGACCCTAAAAATGTCACACCTTACCTTACCTCACGGATTTCCGTCTCCGGCGGTAAGGCCCTTTGAAGAACGGGGCTAACACATTAAAAACCTTCCACGAAAAGGCCGTGCGCGACCGGCCTCAAGCAGTTGTCCCTTGAGCTCTGTGGTCACGCTCCCAGGTCGTTAAGACCAACACTAATCCAATTTCCTTTTCAGCTTCCTCGAGAAATGTCCTTCCACGGTGTGGGCAGCAGGGAAGTGATATCAGCCCTCATACCCGTAACAGCACACTAACTGACTTGTCAACGACGGTTCGAAGTCGAAATACGTGATGTAACTGGTGAAACCCTCTTGTCTACTACTAACAACCGAAACAAGATTTTCCAAACTACTTCACAATATTACGAATAAGACGCAAATATCAGGGTTTTTTATCAGAACCAAAAAGAAATCAGAGATAAAAATACAATCATTTAGTGTATAGTTTAACGGAATTTTAAAAGGCAGCTCCCGGCGAAATATTTTAAGTTTGGGCAAAAGATATACAAAGTGGATTGGTAAAGAAATGATATTTAATTGATAACTTATTCATATGCTTTACCTTTAACTGGGCAGCTGCAAGATTATTTTCTAATTTCAACTTCGCATCATTAATAAGCTCAGCCGGACAGTCCGTTTCCGGAAGTTTCTCTTCTGAAGATCGGGTAGGAGGCACAGGAGGCAACTGTAAAATTTTCAATGCTTTGTTATAACTATCGATAGCGAATGCAAATTCTTCTCTCCTGGTTTAGAGATATCATTTAATTTGATTTCACCTACCTGTAGTAATAGTTGCCCCTATCTTTCTTCTGATTGGCAACAGCAAGTCTTTCCGAATTCGACATACTGGCATAACAAGGAGGGTCATCGACTTTTAAAACTTCGATGCGATAAGTTAACTTTGCCCCTGATGGTATATCAGGACCCCTGAGAAAATTGAGAAGTATCTAAAGTTGATGAGAACCTCTAACAGCCAAAATTGTATCTATTACATTTATTTTTTAAATAAAAAACCCGAGTTCCAAGGCTAATGAAAATCCGATACAAAGCTTTAGTAAGAAACTTACTTGGAAGCATACCATGACGTTAATGCTCAACTAACAATTGACACTAACTTGATAATTATGGTTTATTTATGGCAGTCCTCAGGTCAAAGTATAGTAACTTTATTTATTTATTTGAACACAAACATTGGTACAAGAGGGCACCAAATATATATGCGCCACACTATCAGTAATGACTGGGACGTATATTAATAAGAATTGCCATTTTAAGGTTGATTGGGTAGTCGTATAATTACAGGTAGTCACAATGCAGTCTGCCGCAGAAACATAAGGATGGCAACAGCGAAATATCCCTCCCGAGTCCTTACTACGTTTGGTTATTCTGCTTTTCTATTTCGATGGGTAAATAAATTTTGGCCTTAAGACTATTGCACGCTACCTTAATATACATTCAACTGTTGTTCGGAACAGTTTCCCAATGGCTAAATAACCGGTCAAGATTATTATTACAACGAAAAGCCATGCGTAAAGACTCAAGTGGATAATTTTTGGTTTGTGCTACACAGAACCATTATCGGAGAGACTATAATTTATGAAAACCACAAATCCAACTCCTAACTCTAACCATCAACTGTAAATCACAATCCCCATTCTTCACACTGCTTTATAACCCTACCCTAGTCCTGGTAAGGTGGACATCATCAAGGTCACTCAAGCGTCGCTCTAAGGTCGTACATAAAGTGTAGTATCATCCTCAAAACTACAGCTTAACCCTTAATACATAGCACTACGTATGTAAATGTAGCTAAAAAAAGCATCCTAAAAAAGTTGGAAGCGCAAATATTACGGCATGGAGCGATTTCGGAACAAATCTTGTGGGAGAGTCATTTTTCACAACCTACCGTCCACGAGATCCATAAGCGAACCGGGAGTCAGTTGTCAGTTCGAATATCTCTTTGTGCTCAGCCAGTGGAATAGAGAGGTCAAATGCTGTTCTAAATCCTTAATTTAAGAATGCTCTCTTACCATGTATTATGTCGCCATCACCTAGGACCATTTTCACATTTTCGGCGTCGTCAACAAGCGTTCCATCTTCCAACCAACATTTGTAATTTACAACGACAGAATCACCATGACTGGGACGAGTTTCCCCACCGAGACCTTTTTTCAAAGTCTAGAGAAAAGTTATTAGTCAACTAAGTTTGCCTTTTTAATGACGAGACCATTCCCTAAAACATCGATAGTCTCCACACTACTAGCACCAGCATCTTGATCAGGTGACTCAGATAATTTAACGTCGGCCGCGGATTCACTTGTGCTGCCATCTGCAGCTATTTTTTCAGAATATTGTTGCACATTGGAACTCTTCGACTGGTTGTCGTACTTCTGACCTTTCTTGCGACCCATGCGTTGGGTAACCTTTAAGATAAGCGCCCACAAAGTTTCAAACCTCAAATTTTGCTCAGTAGAAATAATGAACAGTTTGTTTCTTGAGACCTGTGTATGATGAACAAAAATGCAGTATTGTCCATTGAAAGTGAGAAAGGCTCAAATTTCTTACTAGATTTGAAGAGCAAAGACATTTGGGGAAAGACAATGAGTTTTGCTACGATCTGAGGTTACTAACCTCTGCCGTATTTATCACGCTAAAGTTTCAATTAAAGGACTGTAATCATTGTCTCTAGTAATAATTTGGTCCTTGTGAAACCTTAGCTATCTCTTTTTGACGTTTCCTCCTTGGTACTGTAGCGGAAAATAAATAACCCTGTAAGTCTTCGGCGTGGTACCTCATCACTTTCAATGAGCACACCTAGCTGGAGGGGCTCAGCCGCGCATCCGCACGAGACCACGAGTGGGTAAACCGTGCTACGCATCATTTGCAACCGGTAGCCAGCTTAGATCTGTAGTGTCAGTTATTATGTTAAGCCCATATACTTTATTCTAACTTTCGGACAGCCCAATCTATTCATTCTACTTGAGTCATATTTTGACCTTGTTAATTATTCCTTATCAGTCTTGACTGTTTTTATATGAGCGTATATGCGTGTACACTTGATATCCCATGTCTCATCGAATGTCTGTAGTTTATTTTTTCTGCCTATAAATATTGAGTAACGCCTGGCTAAAAAGGAGTTGGCTTACCAGCCATCTCCCCTGCGCGTCATTTTGCTTTGTCCTACTACATTCACTTTACATACAAAATACATGTATTCAAAGGCCATTCTCGGTAATTGACTTATCTAAATTCCGTTATTGACTAACGTGATTTAAGTTGATGATTGTATACGAGGATAGGTGATAACGAACATTTATACGATTTAATTGGAGTCAGGTCCACGGGCCACTAAAGATCAAACGCTTCTCGAGAAATCGTTAGCCGTTCAAATATATCTTCGAACTTCTCCGTTTTTGACTTCGGATTTCGTCGGGTTGACAGATTCCGGTTATAAAAGGTGTTACTACTTAGGAAGTTGTCAGACTCTGAATATCTGTGGCATCTTAAGTGAGCTCGATGAGATCTGGTACACAAACAGTATGAGTCTGTCGCTTGTTGGAAAATTATATATCATTTATTAACTTTATTTTTACATATTGTGATAGTGTTTTCATATTGTCAAATATTTTTCTCTCCCGTTCATTGATGCACTTTATATATATCATGACGGAACAAACCCCTAAGTTATTTGAGATTAAGACTCTTTAACCTCCCACATTTCAGCTCATCCATTCTGGCCCGATAATATCTAATCCTGATTTTGGTACGCAAAAGCTGATTTCCACGAGCACTGCTTGACAGACCCACGTACATAATCCCTCGATGTGATGAAGGCACTGCCGCGGAATTTTAACAGGTATTTCACACGTAGTATGTTTACTAGGGATGTTCCGGAACCTTACGAAACTTTAATAAGAGGCTATGCCTACACACAGAGAAATAACCGACCGACAAAGCTTGGATCAGCTTTTCCATAAATCGAGTTGCAAAATGGCTCAACAACAGAAATATCGATACAAATTCGAACGGTCATTTAACGAGGGTCTGTTTAGACAGCTATTCTTGTCAAAGCTTCCCCAATAGTGCAGGCCGTCCTCGTCTCGTTTGAAAGTAACTCTGCAGATGAAATGACTACATATGCATTGGAACATCCAACATCGAGGTTTATTGTGTCGGAGAAAAGTCTCCAACAACACAAAACGACGTCACAGACCTCTCACACTCTGACTCGTCATCTTGATCTTCATCGCGACCGTAGACGCTCTCAAACTCCTCGAAGGAGTTCTTCACGGAAACAGTCTGCCTCTAGATCACGAGAGACAGATAATCCAGATTAGCGTTTGCATCATAATCAGTATGGAAAATCTCGAAATTGCAGAAGACTCTGCGATTTCCCGATCCTCAAGGCGGCCCACACGATAAATGATTTGGGAAACTCCTCAGTCCGCACGCGTTAACGGCAACCGTAGCTGGAGAGCACAGCCATCTGTCATACATCACTGACATGATTACGAAAGTCCGCCACTCAATCAACATTGGCTCAGAAGTTAGCGTTCTTCCTGACAATCCAAACCACCGACTGCATAGACAAGTTTTTAAATCACAGACGGCAAATGGAAGAACGATTGCCAAGTGTGGGAAGCGATATATTTATTTTAGCGTGGGTTCACGCGAACCCATTCACGAGATCTTCGTTGTTGCAAATGTTTCTATGCTAATCATTGATATAGACCTCCTGCAATAGTATAACCTACTCAGCGGCATGCGAACGGATTTTAGAAGACGGAAATACATATTGTCTGTATGTGTAGCTTCTTTCTCCGATTGTAGATTGTCCCAAGTAACAGTAAGACACATGCTAGATTCATACTATCACAAAATGCTCGATGAGTACCCCGAGCTATACTAAAAGCGGCCGAAACTGCCATGTGTAATCAGCAATCTTACACATCACATCACGACTAAAGGACCACCTGTATTCTCGAACGTGCTTCGACTAGCTCCTGAAAAGCTGAGGTTGGCCAAAAGCGAATTCAACCATATAGTGGGCTCTGGAATCATTCGTCCATCAAACAGCTCATGGGCATCTCCCTTGCACATGGTCCGTAAAAAGAACGGCAATGATTGGCACCCAACTAGTGACTATCGAAGACTGAATGCCAAAACCATACTTGATTGTTACCTGTCGCTTAACAATCGTAGTTTGACAGCTACCCGAAAAGATACAACTGTTTCTTCCAGATCAATCTGTTATAAGACTCTAATCAAATTTCATGGCTGCTGACAACAGATCTTAAATCGCTAGCATCATCCCTAGTGCACTCTAAGAATTTTTCCTCATGCCATTCGGTTTGAGAAATAGTACACAAACTTTCCAGAAACTCATAGATCTCCTCAGAGGTCTCAAATTCGTACACGCCTATGTAGATAACAGCTTGATCGCAAGTCCGGACAGAGAATATCATCTCCAGAATCTAGATCTTGTTTTCGAACCACTCCAAAAACAACATTCGTAGTAGCATTCTTACTATTAATTTTGATAGCAGTTAATCTCTATCAAGTCCTTTCATCTAACAATGTTATCAACATAGTAACCACTTATTTATTTATTTGTATCAGTAGAAACGCTATCATACCTACTTAAATGTGTATATTTGAACTCTTGTTACAGCCCACGCATATTTCTGCCTAACTCAAATCTTAATCGCTTAAATACAGCTCGATGTATTATTCTCCTTCCCTCATACATGTACTTGTATTGCAAAAGCAATCTTTACTTTGGATCACTATGTCTTTATTTGATATGACTATAAATTTGCCCCTATATTCGCCTGCAATAATTCTTTGGCGCTTTCACTTCATGCCCGCTTGGTGTGATTGTAATTCTGTGCCCGCGAGGTTATTTTACAAGTTGTAGTCTCAGTTTCCTATCGCATTCGGAATTCAGTCCCATGGGGTCCCCATAGTAACGGTTATCGTGGTGAGGGTTTAATGAAGCCCGACGCGCGAAGACGAATTGAGTCCCAACGACACAATCCAACTTTGCATAATTCAACAGACTGTGCATCGATTTGGATTACTGCCTGGATCATAATTATAATTGTGGATTTCTACATCATTATATTTATCATACGTACATTTCCTTATAGATATTGTTGGATATAACGAATACAGTCATCAGAAATAATATTTCTCAAACAATTGGTATATTCGTGCAATCTAGTAAGTCTGTTCCATATTATAAACTGCACCACTTGTTATTATCATTGTTATTAACCATCTGTTACTCCTTTTCGACATTTACATTACTTTATAGGTACCATCTATTTTTTTTAATAAAAATGTCTGGGGAAAATAACGTGTTAAATGTACCCCAAACGCTGTCCTTGAGGTCCTTTTAATGCAACCGACCCGCAACTGTGGTTCATAAGACTTTAAAATTATTTTTTGTCCAATCTTGTTGATTTGTAAAGAAATAAATTCGGTCATGCAAGCACGCTTCTCATAGACAAAATAGAGGATAGTGTGCGAGTGACTTTAGCCAAACTAGTAAAAGTTATTAGGGTGAACGTCTAATGAAACTACGCTCACTACTAAACATTACTGAAAACACTGAGAAATGTAAAATTGGAACCGACTTTCTAGTTTCTCTCGAACACATCACTGGTACTCAATGAACCCACCTTCTGAACGGCGAATCGGTGACTACTCTAAGCTATCAAGATCCAACCACAGTCAAGCAATTACACACGTCCAACGGCCTGATGAGTTCTTATCAGTGGTCATACCGAATTGAGCGTCTCTCACGAGACGCATAACAAACCAACTTCGTGGAAATGTGAAAATCATCAATTTGGACATCTCAAAGAAAGCAGTTAGGGAACTGATAGCAAGATCAACATCGCTTGGACATCAAAGCACCTAGTAGTATCGCTGTGGACTCATCCGACTTGGGAATCGGAGGATTCTAACAACATTTGATAAACGACACATGGAAACCTTTGGCATTCTTCTCGAGATGGTTGCAAGACACTGAATCGAGACAAAACACTTACGGCAGAATGCTATACAACACTTTCAACACTGTAAAAGAAGGAGAATTCACTGTCTACTGACCACAAACTCCTCACCTATTCGTTAAGGTCATCTTGATATCACACCTCATGTTTACAATACGTATGTGTACCAGTTTGTTTTTCATTTCACACATGTCCGATCGTATTTCGACATACAAGCTACAATTTCCTTGTTTAATTCCCAGGATAGCTCGAAAATATGAGTAAAACTTTATCGTACATTGTCTCCATTGTTATATCGTAACAAGTGGCCTCGTATATTGTGAAAAAAACAACTAGATGCTGGTGAACATAGCAAGTTATTAAGAGAGTGTTTATCAACAACAAATTCGTTGAGTTTAAACTCTAGACTGGCCACTGTCCACATCAAAGAATAAGGCTTTTTTCCAAGCAAAGGACATAATTCTATCCATAGTGGGCAATTCAAATCAATCAAGTCGAAAGTTAACAATCAAATACAAGGAACCAAAAAGGCGGCCGGCGAATTAGGCAGGCAAGTAAAACAAAGTTAACAGTTGGTAAGAGCATTTGGCTTATCGTTTTCAACTCAGCGGTCGATTGCAAACAGATTGAAAAGGAACTCGAATAAGAATATTCCTGAATGTATATATAAGCATTCGAATTAACTGACATCACTTACTTAGGTATGGTTGTTACCTCTTGTGTAAGAGCATAGACCAGTCACCAAACTCCATCGAGCTATCCTAGTCAATCCTTCCCAGCTGCTATTCATCCTGTTCATATCTGCTTTCAATTCTCAGCGTAGTGTGTTTCTTTCCCTTCTTCTTCTCCATTTCCTTTCAAAATTCCAAATCCGGGTTGTCTCGTGATGCAGTTTAGTGATTTATTCGATCGGTGTCCTGTCCACTTCCAGCGTCTTTTCTTAATTTCCTCTTCGGCTGGGGGTAGATTTGTTCTTTTCCACAATATGCTATTGCTGATTGTATCCGGCCAACGGACATTGAGTATCTTGTATAGACAACCGTTTATAAATACTTGTGCATTTTTGATGGTTGTAGTAGTTCTTCAAGTCTCAGCCCCATATAAAAGAACTACCTTGACATTTGTGTTGAAGATCCTGACTTTGATATAGATTGGAAGTTCTTTTGAGTTCCATTCGTTGTTCAACTGTGAGAATGCTGTCCTTTAGTTGCCAGTCCTCGCCTTTACATCTGTATCTGAACCTCCTTGTTCATCGATGGTGCTTCCCAGTTAGGTGTAGGATTCCACATCTTCCAGAGTTTCGCCATCAAGTGTGATTGGGTTGGTGTTCTCCGTATTGCACTTGAGGATCTTACTTTTCCCTTGTGTATGTTGAGGTCTACTGATGTAGAGGCTGGTGCTATACTAACTGTCGTCATCTGCATTTGTTCATGTGTATGGGATAAAAGAGCTAAGTCATCTTCAAAGTCCAAATCTTCTAGTTGCATCCAAACTGTCCAGTGTATTCCATGCTTCCGCTCGGATATCGAGGTCTTCATAATCCAATCAACCATCAGAAGAAAGAGGAATGGAGGATTGATCACACTTGTCTGATACCGGCCATCACTTGAAATGCATCTGTCATCTATGCATGACTCTGCACTGTAGTCCGTTATATGAATTCTAGATAATATTGACAATCTTCTCAGAAATTCCAGTGTCGAAGGACTTTCTATAATGTTCTCATATCTACACTGTCAAATACCTTCTCATAGTCAATGAAGTATGATGTACAGTGACGAGTTCCACTTGACTGATTATTCGACGGTGATCCCTAGTATAGCGATTTGGTCCGCGCACGGTCGATCCTTACGGAATCCAACCTGTTTATCTCGATGTTGGGCGTCTACTGAGTCTTTCATTCGGTCTATCAAAACTCTGTTGAATACTTTTCCTGGCACTGACAGTAGTGTTAAACCTCTGTAGTTCCCATATTTGCTCAGGTCCCCTTTTTGGTATCTTGATGAGGTGTTCTTCTTTGCAATCTGTCAGTGGCATCTGTTCCCCCTACTAAATCTTCTTGAATAGAAGGTGAGGCATGTTTACAGTTACTTTAATACCTGACTTCGGTGTTTCAGATGGTATGTTGTCTAATGTTGCTGCTTTCCCGCTGTTGGTTTGTTTAATGACCATCCTGATTTCTTCGATCGTTGGTTGATTGACATCTACAGAAAAGTTTGTATGTGCTGCTTCGACGTCCAATGGATCCGGTCTATTCAAGATTTCTTAAAAGTGCTCTACCAATCTCTTCATCTGCACCTGAATCGGAGTGCTGAGTTTGTCAACATGTCGAAAGAAGGCTGTTTTGGACCTATGAATTGCTGTCTATCCAGTTGTTCATTGCTGTTTTAGCTTCGGTTCCATCTTGACAACAACCAGGTGGTGATCTTAATCTGTCATCTCCCCTAGTTCTCACATCTTCCATTGACCTGGATTTTTCACGGATGCAAGTGTGATCTATCTGGTCCTCTATGGTGTGGTCCAGTGAGACCCATGTAATTTGTGTGGGAATATTGTACCGTCTATAACCAATTTGTTGAATGCTCATAGGTTCGCAAATGTCTCTGTTATGACTTGAAGTTGAGGGTTCAAAATTTTTCTCTACCCCGTCGCCAATTGTTATGACTGAACTTTGATCGATTTCTACCCCGTGCCAATTGATGTGACTTGGTATTGCAGATTAGACGAGCAGCGTACTTATCGATTGATTCAATGACACGTAAACATGTACGGACGACCTAGAGTCACGATTGGCCCTGCTTCGCTGTCTAGCCCAGCCAGTTGAGTCCAGAACAAGTCACAGCCTCTCAGTTATGAATCACTGTATTTCAGACATACTCTATTTATATACTAACCAAACAGACCACATCGTACCATAAAAATAGAAAACAACATTTGTACAATATTTAACGAATGAAATAAATAATGGCCAATAGGAAATGTCCATTTAACGTCCAAAGACATCATTAGACTTAACATGATAATGATTGGCACATTATTCTGCATCCATAACAGTCTCCCCGTTTCCGTTCCTCTCTCTCAGTTCATATCATCCCATGATATCTTCATATCCGGTGTTGTCCATCCCGACTTTGGCGTTTAGGTCACACATCAGGATAGTCAGGTTCTTTCCTGAGCAAATATTCAAGCGTTGTATTTACCTATAAAAATTGCTGCTTTCTTTGTTAAAAGGGGCACCGGCCACGTGACTTTTGAAGAATCTCGGCTTTCATCATGAGGTATCATAATTCTTCCTTCAACTCAGAGGGGAGAGTTTAAGTGGTTTAATTTATTCCGAATAGCACCTTTTTAGCACAGTTGTTTTCTACGTTATGGGGTTGCTGACCCCATGCTCAACCTTTCTCCTAGAAGAGCTATAGGCGGTATTAATCAACTGATATGCACAGCGGTAAAAAAAAAGAAATATGAATTGATTGAATGGACACAACTGGACTAAAGTTGTAATAGACAACACCAGAATTATATTAGATAGTATTCATAATGATGCTGGTTCTAGAATCACCATCATTTTTACCAGAATAGAAATAACACTAGAAATATGATATCCATGAACTTGATTATTATAAAATAAATCTATGATTGGATTAAACACATCCACATGTGTTGTATTCAAATGAGTCCGCAGTATCATTCAGTCAACGAGTTTTAATTATTTATGGATCAATAGAATAATAGAAAATGATTAACAGAAGAACAGATAGACAGGCACAAATACAGAGACATATTGTTACGATGTATGTATAAGGCGTCAGAATTAGTCACACAGCCGAGCACAAGTTAGCTAGTAAAATCGAATTGACACATTTGACGGTCAGAACTTGTATTCCAAAATAAGTATACAGTTGTATGGATTTAACATAACTGTAATACATGTTCCAACAACCTCATTTGATGAAGACTCATTATGCATATTGAAGTTTTCGAAACTCTACCATAAATGTTTGTACACATTGATTCCTAATTAAGCCCAATGGGCTTCCTATTTTATAGCTGTTTCCTTATTTGGTTATCAATGTGGGGTTTTATTGTAGTGAGGTTGTTTTTTTTGAGCATGGTATGAAATACCATTGAAACTGAACAGTTAAGTCATACATACTTTGTTTAGTGCTGATTCCCGCAAACTGTATGATACACTTAAAATGTGAACTCCAAAAAGGGATTTAGTCAATAGCAAAAGTCTGGATATCACTTTCATATCATTGGGCTAATAGAAGGTTTGGTAAAAGCACAAAATACTAGGTATTCTTGACGGGGGTTATCCAATGAATGGCAGCTGGAGCCATAACAAACCAGTTACTCGCTAAAACAGAATGTCCAACTTGATGCAATAGCAATCATCACATCGCAAAACCAAATACCTACGAAAGGTAGTAGAAAACTATAGTCTATGATGGATTTGTAAGTAACGTTTACAATACCCTTATTCATATAATTTCAATCCACTGCAACTCGAGTTTTATTAAACTACAGCAAAATTATGGCTATCGAACGAGCGAGACTTTACTAGCCATACGAAGTTATCGACAGGATTAAGATGGCAACTTTATTCTTACGATTAATCTACAATTGTGGTTATTACGAGCACACAGAATCCGGTGGTCCATATTTTGATGATGGTCACCAATTTTTAACAACTCGCTTGGCAATACCAAACCACTTCACAACGCTACATGGTTTAATGTAAACTATTCACAAGGCAAACGCAAAACTCTTGTTTTTTTACTAATCAGCCTGACTATTGATCAACCTTTCAAGATTATAAACTATCGAATTTCAGGTGTAAATGAATTCTAGATTTAGTGGCATGTACCATCTTGAGATCGCCAGATACAAACGCTGTTTATCAATCCTTTAAAACCTGTTATGATGGACAAACATTACCAAATGCTCATTTATCATGATAAAGTGTCAAATGGATACAATTCTTGCAAAGATGTATGGCACTTATGTATTATAAATTAGCAAACTATTTAATACTTCAAAACGATTATTAAAAATTCATCAAACATCTGTTGTCCTTCGGAATATCGAAACAGACAACTGCAGTTCTTCATTCACAAAACTCAACCAAATCAGTTTTCAGTGAAATCAACTTAATATTGCAAACACATATGAAAAAATAACCTAGTTTCCTAACACACAACAATATTATTTTATATAATTCAAAAATACGTTGTACAAGCATGAAAAGAAATCTACAATTAGATTCTAAAATGAAAAAATCTTAAGGAATTAAAACTTTACAACAGAAAAATTTCGTAGACTAGAATTTATAGGAAGTAAATACAAATTAGAATGCAGTTACTAGTAAATACATCAATTAATTTTGTAGACTGAAATAGGAAAAATGCTTTTCGGCAGAAAACAACAATTAAATATTCAGTACTTCACCGTACACTTAAAATGTTAAAGAAAGTACATAATGCGATTCATATACAACCGGGCGGGAAGGTGAAAGTATAAATGTAGCTTTTATACTTTTCTATACATGTGATCACTAAGCAATAGAATATTTTGTCACAAACAGTTTGAACATAAAGAAATCTGGTTAGGAAGAGCATCACGACAAGGACAAAAACGAGAAAATACATCAGATCCATTAAGAGTCCCTGAGGCAGTACAGTCAAACCATTCATGACTAGCCTGAAAAACACATGAACTTGTTGCATCGTCCCAATATGGTGCCATTGGACTAGTTGTGTAAGTAATATTAGGACAAGAAACACCGAAATGTTGAAGATTTAGTCGATGATTAACACTGGAAAGTGTTCTGGAGAACAGCGAAATGTATAAAGATAAGACAAGTTTTGCGGAGGCGTAGTGTAAATAGAACGATAGTAAAGGTAGCCATTCTGTATTTGGGGATGTTGTGTTTTGTTGCGAATAGAGTAAGCAGAAATATCGGAAGGGAGTAATAAAGTATGTTCTGAAGTTCCCAGATTCATACACACATCTGCACAAGATTTACCACGAGATCCCAAAACTATCTTTAAACTTGATGCTGGAGGCCATGAAACAGTAGTGCTAGGGAGATCTAGGTAGTTAAATTTAGGAGGCGCATCAGCTTTTGCTATCGGCAATGGAGACTGGATCAAGTTTTTGTAAAAAGGTGCGGCGCAGATATTTTGGCGTGTCAAATAAGCATTAAGGCGTTCGAGAAAACCCCACGGACTATATTCGTGAGGACGATAGGTTCCGTTCTAAAATTAACAAATAGTAATTAAACACTCTGCCGAGACGCATAACTTAAGGATGAAAACTCTTAGATCCAAATCATATCTATAAAAAAGCTGATATTTTATAACCGATTATTAAAGGCTAACATATTTATATAGCGTATTTATTTTAAAGTATAAAAAGTTTATATGTTTTGGATCCAACGAATTTCACTATGTTATGGTAAGGTATACGATAATATCTTCTCAGGTTATTAGGATTTTTAATCAACAGTTATTCTTCTAAGTTAAACTCAACCTTTAAACTGAAGTCGATACACTATTTCTTGACTGTTGTTATTTGGAATATTAAAAGTTGACTCAGTGAGCCAATCGAGTATTCGCTAAACAATAGGTTTACGCAATTGGCCAAGATTTAACGTCATTTTCCAACGAATCGGACACACGCCATTGGTTGAAAAATGTGGCTTAAGTTTCTAAGGGACTATATATGTATGCAGTTACTCATCGGTCTGATCGATTAATGAAGAACTTGCTTCATACTCAGTCTTATCACTCAAACAACGAGTTAGGCTCACAAACATAGAAAGAATCGGACACTAGACGAAATAAAGAAAGTATATAGGAAGTAAGAAGCAATACAAAATTTTCAAATAGTTATTATGATCCAATGAACAGTAGACATCCTTATATAATAGAAAATTTCATGTTTGCAGTGATCAACATGAGAATCATATTCTGCTGACCTATCAAAATATCTTTTATACTGTATCCCATAAGTAAATACTACTCAAAAATAATTCATTAAACACTGACACACACATGTTAGTCAATCCTATCTTAAATATATGCTCATTGTTCTCCTTGACTTATGCAAGCTTCTTATCCTCATGGTCAATTTAGCGAAAATGTCTAGATTTGATTCGAAATGATGGAAAATGTTAACTGTGGTGTATTGTACCTTGACGATGATACTAATCATATATATATATATATATATATATATATATATATATATATATATATCACAAAGTTCTAATGTGACAGACATTAGCTTTGGTAGCCTGCTTAACATTTGGACAAGTTGTTTTCCAACTGCGCGATAATTACAATTAAAAATTCTCTTTTAAGTTTCTATCAAGTATATAATAATCATCAGTAATAGCACATAATCATAGGTTAATATAAAAAGCCTACAATTTATCTTGGCACTCAATGGTGGTAAACTCAAATGAAAACATTGTGGATTTTGTTAGTACAATGCAAAAATATCAAATAAGAAAGACTAGTTCAGAGAAGAGTTCTCTTTTCAGCATAATGTAAATCTATTTATTGTTAGATTGAGTGTTACTTCATAGTTAATATTCCTCTAATGTTATCTAATCTAACAGGAATCGAAAATTTTTAAACATTGATAGTAATGATGACAACTAGAAAAAACTGTACTATTGTGTTTCATTACTGTTAGAGAAACTGAATCGTAAAACAAATTTTAACGAAGAAGAAAATATTCAATTTTGTTTGTTGACTGTAAGTGTATTTTCATTTAATAGTTGAATTCATGATTCGATATAAGCTAGACCACTATTGAAAACTGACTGATTCAATATAATTTTAGTTAATTTTATTTTGAGTGAATCTTTACTGTACTTATTATTACAATGTGATCTTGTCCTTCAGTGAGTTTTGTTATATCGTAGTGAACATTAAATTAAGGGTAACCTCTGAGAACTATTAATGGACTAATATTATATTAGATGGGTTTTGTGGAGATTGTAGTAATTTCAATGGTCGTGGGTGCGCACTGCTGAGGAGTCCCACAATAGGACGAAACGGCTGTCCAGTGCTTCAGGTTTTCCATGGTGGTCTAGCTTCAAGTGACTCATGATCTTAACAATTGAAATTAATATTATATATATAGTGTATGGTTGGCTTAAGGTTATGATAATAATAATAGTAACAGTGAAAAACAGAAATACTTAAAAATGAAATTACAATGAAATCTTACAGAAATGTTGGTCAGAATACGTTTGATAGTTAAGCGTATCTGCGTTTCATTGTCCATATCAACCAAATATGAGTAAGGCTCACCGATATGATTTTCTATGTACGGATGTTGGCTGGTAAGCTGCAGAAATAGAAAAAAAGTGGTCGTAACGTGAGGATAGTTCATGCATTGTTACTTATAAGTTATTTGGGGATATAGAAGTATATTACAAAACCTGTATTTCTAAAGAATAGAAATAAGATTACAAAAATAAACTCCTTCGTATGTATATATCTCGTTTCAAGCTACTAAGATTGAAATAATCGAAAGAAGTGTGAAAACATTATAGCACACTAATCAATTGAATAAACACAAAAGCAAAGCGAATTTGTCATTCATAGCAAAAATCATCAATTATCTATAAAATGATCTTAAACTTTTGAAGAAGGAAAAAGTCAGCTAATCCAAATCGACGTGAAGCCTGTGAATTAGCTCTAGTTGATATTTTATGTTAACACAACAAGATGTAATTAACAATATGAATGGCAAAGCCGAAATAAAATAGTAACGATAATCAATAAAACCAAACATTGACGATATGGTGCAAAAAAGACGAAATGAATAGGTATGAGTGAAGAAATATTAGAACTAAAGAGATTCAGAGGACGACAGAAAGCGAAAGCATATTTACCGTTGTAGCCGAATATCATGATTAAGGGCACAGTAATAGATGTAGTGACTAAATTGATGGTAATAGAAAAGATTAGGAATAAACGATATGATTTAGTAAGATTGAATTTGTGAGATAATTTTGAAACTCAAGATCTAAAATAAGACAAAGAATTAATGCATTTTCCCCACTGTGACTGATTTTGAGTCACGTCAACCAATCACTATAGCGATAATTTTGCAGACCCCAATCAGGTTTACCACATCTAACAACAGGGCTCAATCCAATAACAAGTGATCTTACGGACTGACCTTATGTTTTAGTTTAGCCACCCTAATTTACTCAAACACCGCTAACATCTCCCCTCAAGGTAGGTAGTGGTTAGGTGCACGTGACATGTGCCAACCACTCTCAGTCGGTAAAGATTCACTACCTCATTAATCAGTTTACTATATTTGGCTAGTGTCCTAATGGTTAAACACAACATCGCTCTTCCAAACATGTCATGATACTCGGGAAGTGCTTCCAAGATATCTATGATAAACACACCTGAAGCTTATGCATGTCTTTTGCTTTTACAGACGATGTTTCAGTTTTAACGAGTAACACAGAGCCGACTGCTAAGGATTGTACTAGACCTTTCGTTGGGCACAGAGACATCTTACCAACTCTACAAGTGATGCAAGGTCAGAAAATACAGGAGAGCTTCTGGAATCTGTATCTAGGTGTCTAAGCATGCCAATACACCAGAGATGATGAGACTCTGAATATAAGCGAAGTTGTGATTAAATTTAATTACTTCGCTCTGTACGAACAATCTAGTG
Organism: Schistosoma mattheei; assembly: GCA_944470405.2. Classification (NCBI taxonomy): domain Eukaryota; kingdom Metazoa; phylum Platyhelminthes; class Trematoda; order Strigeidida; family Schistosomatidae; genus Schistosoma; species Schistosoma mattheei. Next base: position 78,103,027 of record OX103947.1, read on the forward strand.
CTGAAGCAACATAAGTTTAGAGAAAGGAAATTATATCCCAAACATGCTTCCTTGTTACTCAATGTGATCAAGAGATTGCATTATGTCCGGGTCTACATTAAATAGGGAAGAATTTCAAATTGGTAACGGATAATAGTCTCAAAGAATAAAATTCATCACCTCAAATGATTAATCCAACCGCCTTAAACAAACGTGGTTGGAGGATTTTTCTTGGTTAATATTCAAGTAAATAATTAACTCTAATGGAGAAGTATGCGAGTTATTTAGTGTACTGTGGTGGTCAGGAATATGTTTGTAGAACGAATTTAGCTTATGATACTTGAAAGAGTGATGTTCAACATTTTCCTCACTATACTAACGTCTATCTGAGAAGCTGACCACAAACTTCTTAGAAATATTGCTCGCATTTGCTGGGATAACCGGGTAAGTAATAGTGGTTAGACGTAGGGTATTAGGGAATGATGGTAAATCAGTTGGTGAGGTTGTGAATCTTCATCGACTGAGATGGTTGGGCCACGTGTTACGTATGCCTGAACACCGATTACCACGACGCCCAACGCTAACTGGTGTTGGAGATGGTTGGAAGAAAGTTAGGGACGGCCAAACCAAAACCTGGCATCAGTCCTTGAATTCACTAACTTCTAGTCTGAGCCATGTTGGTAGATTCAGGCTACTTTGTTGGGGTGTGCGTGACTATCGTGACCAATGGTTGGAGACTCTTAGTGACATGGCTCAGAATCGATCACAATGGCATCGGTGTATACGCTCACATACTAAGTAAATGGGAAAAAGCTCGAAAATGCTTGATATTGAACATATAACCTCTACCATTTGCAACCATATAAACAATTTAATACCGGCTTCATTATAGTCATTTCCTTACTGCATAATACACAAATACGGATAAAAAAGCATTAAGGGTATAGTGAATGAGAACTCAGGTATGGAAAACCGATCTATTGTTTATTGCAAAATCACAGTGACTTAAACATGAAAATCATACATTAAATACATTATTTGCGCATCTTCTTGCATTCGTCTTTTACATACTTCATGATTCTTTTAATTCTGTTGTTATTCCAATTGCTCTCTATTTCCCGTCCCGTTCTCTTCAATTCAATTTTATATCGACAGGTATTCCATTCGCAAGTGCCGTTACATACTACTTATACCTTTCAGCATAAGTAGCATACACCACAAAGGGATTTGAATTTGGTTTGTTGCATCGTAAATAACTGCAATTACCTTAGGTGACTTTGAACAATGTACACTTCTACATGGTTGCACATAATTGTAGGTATTAAAGTAGCATGTTGAAAATAGGATAATATGCACATTTGCTGAACATTTTATCGCATTTTTCAAACAGAACAAATTTGTTTAAGTTAAAATTTCTAATATTTATTACATTTTTCTAAATTAATAACAGAATAAGTGTATATTTCACAATGATAAAATACTTACACACATCATTGGATTTCATTTTCAGTTTAAATAATTGTAAAAATGAACATGAAATTGATGAGATAAACAAAGGTAGAAAACATTAAGTCAGGGGTGTTACTTTACCCAGATATGTGCTTATTCACTGATTATTCTACACATGAGTACCATTGTTAATTTTACCCTATTTTTTATGGCAATAAATTGGGGTCGATGATAAAATAATCCATAATTTCATGATCAACATAAACATTGATATTTTATTAAGGTCAAAGTTTAATGATAGAAACTAGCTTCGAGAGGATATTTCCGGAGTTTTAATGAGAAGACGTGATCATTAGAGCTAATTCGTGTTGGATGTGAGGTAGTAATCCACCAGAAACAATAGAAGATGGTCGCGCAATGTCGTGGTTCAGTAGTTTATAGGTTAAACGTTCGCCAGCGAAACCAAAGGTTCTGGGTTCCATTCCCTTTGGTAGGAAGTTGTAGACGCGCACTGCTGAGGAGTCCCATACTGAAACGAAACGGCCATCCAAGTATTAATTGTTTGTTTGACTTTGGTTCATGATTTGAATGAAGATCAATCAAACATTCGTCTATAGTCGCAGCTATAATTTAACTACTTATATCATTAAATTTCAGAAAAAAACGATTTTATTTCAATAGGATAAACATGAAAATGTTCATAATTTCGGAATGATTCAATAGGCTGTTGATATGCTTAAATCTTCATAATAAAACGACATAGATGTCATAGTCTAGATTGGAGTAATTAAAATTAACGCAAACTTTGCTTATTCGAAGTTAATGGTACGCATTACTTTTTCTGCATCAAACAAGACAAATTGCGCAATATTTTGTTCCTATATATAAATTGATTTTATCAGTGACACTGTTTAGTAATGGTCAGTAATATGAACTGGAGTCGTGAATCGTTGGTTAAATTATTCAATTTTTAACGACCAGCTCATAAATTCAATCCTGTTTTAAATGCTCTTCGAGATTTGGGGCGGGTTAAACCATCAGCTTCTAGTTTTGATTCCACGATTATCACAAGCCGAAGCTCGTGTTATCGCAGATTGTTATCTATTGTTTTTCGTAGAAAATATAAATGCATGGTGTGCACTTTCTGCATCGTCAACTTACTTTTCCATTTGTTCTTCGCCTTTCCAGCCCTCCTCATCCACGCTACGCTGTATGTTCCCCTAGTAAACAAAACACCTTCTGGATAGACTCGAACCTCTGCGAATAATATCACTAACTTTGACACAAACAATATGGCTCAAATTTAAGTACATAGACGTGTACTTACTTAATGAATCAAATCATAATTATTATTCTTACATATGAACTAAAGTCAAACCCTGAGGTGTCAGTCAGTAACAACGTAGAACTTCGTACGTACGTACATCAGTTCGAGTTGCCACACCACATTAGCACAGAGATGCAGTTGTCGATTCAAATCCCGTAGTGGTAGAGGTAATAAGAGTATAAGCAGTAATCGGGAAGATTAGGGTTTGGAGATGTTATTTAAAGAGTATAATCCAGTGAAATAAATTTGGAAAGAGGAAAAAAGGGACATGAAGGATTCAGAAGATTAGAATTTGGGAGAACACAGAGAGTGGATGCACCTGCGCCATTGCAAACGATTTTGAGCCATGTCATTCAGGGTCTCTAACCATCGGTTGCTATCATCTCGCGGTCCCCAACCAGGTAGTCTACACCTACCAACATGACTCAGTTCACTTGTCAGTGACTTCATGGACTTGTGCCATGTTTTGGTTTGGCCGCCCCTAGCTTTCTTCCAACCTACTCCTATACCACTGAACATAGCACGTCGAGGCAGTCGGTCGTTGGGCATACGTAACACGTGTCCCAGCCATCTCAACTGATGAAGTTTCACTACTTCATCAATTGATTTGCCATCCTTACCTAGTACCCGTTTCCTAACAACTGTGTTACTTACTCGATGGTCCCATGATATACGAGCAATGTTTCGAAGACACCTATGATCAAATACTAGTAACCTACGAATATCCTCTACTCTTACCGGCCATGTTTCACTGCCATAAAGTAGGACGGAACGAACTGCTGCGCAGTAAACACGTCCTTTGGTTGATAGACGGATATCTCGCCTACGCCATAAATGACGCAAGTTGGCAAAAGCTAGTCGAGCCTTCTGTATCCGTGCTGAGATTTCGTCACACACTAAACCACAAGGGCTGATGAGACTTCCAAGATAAGTGAAGCGGTCGACACACTCAACTACTTCACTCCCTATCACTAGTTCGGGTGTCGATGTAACCCAATCCTGAAGCAACATTTTGCATTTCGAGGGAGAGAATCGCATCCCGAACATGCTTGCATTGTTGCTTAGAGTGGTCAGAAGACTCTGCATTTTGTCAGCGTCTTCACCAAATAAAACTATGTCATCAGCATATTCTAAGTCAACAAGTGAACCTCCCGGTAGAAGTTCAACCCCTGGAAATTTAGATGAGGAGAGTGTTATCTCTAAAAGTACGTCAAGACAAAGTTGAACAAGAATGGGGAGAGTGGACAGCCCTGACGAACACCACTTGAGGTAATCAATTCTGATGACAGTTCGCCATAAGCTCTCACTCTACCAGTTGTGTTCGAGTAGAGAGCCTTTATAAGGTTAATGTACTTCTTTGGTACTCCTTTCAGTGACAAACACTGCCATAGAACCTCACGATCAACAGAGTCGAATGCCGCCTTAAGGTCGAGAAATACTACCATTGTGGGGCGTCTGAATGTGTGTCTGTGTTCTAGAACCTGACGTAGTGTGAATATCTGATCTATACAACCACGTCCAGGTCGAAAACCAGCCTGGTTTTCTCTAGTCTGCTCTTCACGAGCTTTGTTAGGCGTCGAAGTATTATTGAAGCTAATATTTTAGACACTATATTAGTCAAACTGATTCCTCTGTGATTGTCACAAGAGGACTTTTGTCCTTTCTTATAGACTGGCACAATCAGTGATTGAGACCAGTCAGATGGGATTACGTCCAGTTCCCAAATTCTACCTAAGACCTCAGTTAATCTCATTGCTAATACTGGACCACCATCCTTAAAAATCTCAGGAGTAAACCTGTCAGGGCCTGCTGCTCTCCCTCGTTTCAGATTTCCTATGGCTTTTTCAACTTCGTAAAGGGACGGAGGACCTACATTAACTTGCCATTCAGGTTGACTGGAGATCGTGGGAAACCGAAGTGTGGCTGAAGGCCAGTTGAACTGATCCCTAAAGTGTTCTGCCCATCGATCCAATCTCCTGGATTGAGAATGAATAATATGTCCATCTTTCTCTGAGATTGTTTCGCTAACGGTCGGGTTCCTAATTCCGGTTTCCTTAACGAGTCTGAACAATTGTCTGCTATTACCTATTGCCGCTGCCTTTTCCATCTCTCTTGCTTTCGCTACCCACCACTGTTCGCGATCATTGCGTAGACTTCTTGTCAGCTTGCGCTTAAGCTGACTCCGCTCTTCATTATGTTCAGAGCCAGGTGGAATGAGTTTCCGAGCATCTATCAGTGCGATAGATGCTGCTGAGATCCAGTGTTGCTCCCTAACCTTCTGGTTTACCTTACTAGCAGATATCACTGCTGTTTCCACAGCTTTTCGGATATCATTCCATGCTGCATCGGGGTGGGCATCACATACATGGCTGCCTAACTGTTTTCCTAGTTGTTCCTGAAATATACTCTTAGCTTGACTATCATTAAGTAGGCCCTAAGAGGTTTCCTTGCAGCGTCTTTCCTACGTCCAGTAAGACGCAAGCAAATACGCGCTCGCACTAGAGCATGATCTGAATCTAGGCATGTGCTCCAGAATGAGCGACAGTCTTCTATCGAGCCCCTCCATCGGTGGCTGATAGCGATGTGATCTATTTGGGTCCAACGTTGGGACGAATTAGGGGGTCGCCATGTTAAAAGATGTTTTTCCTTATGCTTAAAGTTAGTATTTGCAAGGAACAGGCGGTTATCTGAGCATAGCTGCAACAGACGGTCGCCATTATCTGTTCTTTGAGCCACGACACCATAAGATCCACCTAGGTGTCTTTCCCTATCGCTTAGTTTACCTACTTGAGCATTAAAGTCACCGGCCACTATTACTACATCCGAGCGCTAGCTTTTCGGAGAAGGTCCGAAAGCTTTCTGTAAAACTCATCTTTTACATCATCTGAGCTGCAGTCAGTGGGAGAATAGGCAGAGACGACGAAGAGGCAACGACGAGTGTCCCTATCTTTCCGGATTCTTACTGTTCCGTTCAGTCGGACAGCGCACAAACGACTGTCTACTGGGATCCACTCTAAGAGAGCTAGTTCTGCCCTAGGACTCAATGCTATACCTACGCCGGCGAGGCCACGGGAAGCAGAATCAGGGCTTCCAGATACACGAAGCGTAAATCGAGTCGGTTCTTTATTTTGGCATGGTGAGGTCAAATGAATGACGCTACTTGGATCCTGTATGCGCGTTTCGGAGACGCAGCACACATCGATGGCGCGAGATTCTAAAGTTTTAGCTAAGGAAGCCTGCTGTCCTATTTGGCAAAGTGTTCGTACGTTAAAAGCTCCTACGTGTAGTTTAGAGCGTGGTTTCAGGAGACCAGGAATGGCGTTCCACGTACTCGAATCGTTTGCCCTAGCGGTGCGAGGTGATAAAGAGACGTGAGGAGGGTTAGTCATGGAGATAAGAGAGGTATTAGGAGGTGTAGGAAGGATTTGAATGTGACCACCTTGGTCTCTTGTGCTGTTACGGGTATGAGGGCTGATGTCACTTCCCGGCTGCCCACACCGTGGAAGGGTATTTCTTGAGGAACCTGAAAAGGAAATTGGATTAGTGTTGGTCTTGACGACCTGGGAGCGTGACCGCAGAGCCCAAGGGACAACTGCTTGAGGCCGGTCGCGCACGGCCTTTTTGTGGAAGGTTTTTGACGTGTTAGCTCCGTTCTTCAAAGGGCCTTACCGCCGGAGACGGAAATCCGTGAGGTAAGGTGAGGTGTGACATTTTTAGGGTCGACCTTTTCTAACCCCACCCCTCCTTGTGGGAAGGCAGCATCGCTGTCATGCTGGTTGTCCGAAGGAAACACCTTACTGCTGTCACACCTCTCTACAGTCAGCAGTACGACTTCGCCCTCAGACCTTGAGTTGCTGCTTTTAGTCTTACCGTTCACCAATCGACCTGCCTGGCATGGTAGAACCTACAGGAACATATGTTCCAGCCAATATAGCTCGGTTGGGTCATCACGATAGGCAAGCCCGACCACCGCGTCAAGGTAGCAGCTTCGATCGGGCACCCTGAGGTGTGGCTAGTAAAAACAAGATCTGGTTGGTTACTGAGCGGCGGCAGTTTATTTATATATTTATTTAAACACATGAACATAGGTACAAGAAGGCACCAAATACATATGCACCACATAAATTATTTGATTTGTGTGAGGGCAGGAGTACTGCCCGGGTGCTCAAACCGAAACAGGCAGTTTTCTTAGAGGGCCACACCCCGAGCCTTTGACCTAAAGGTCTAATCCATAAGGCAGTGGAGCGACGTCAGGAGATACAGTCCATGGTGGCCGGTGACCAACGATTGGTACATACGCCATTTGTTCTCTTAGGATCCTGGAGCCCATGTGTACTATTGGTTTAGAATCAGGGTTTTCCAACTCCACTAGGTGGATCCTCCATATCCACCAACCCGGTTAAAGCTCCAGACATTCACTTTTCGTCCTCTCAATTTCGTAGACAACACCCGTGGCACAAGAAGGCAGTGAGTAGGACTTCCCTGGCAGTGGTTGCATGCACGTGGCTATGTCAGAGCATTTCGAGAGGGAAAGTTGACTCTTTCCACTCTCAACCGTACCAGGGCATTTGGGGACAGATACTCAACATATCGAATGAGATTTGTGTGGCGCATATGTATTTGGTGTTAAAATAAAAATAAATAAATAACTGAGTGTTGAATGAAGTAATGTCTAGCTTATACTTTGGCTCTCTATTTATGGTCGTGAATCTTATAAATGGTATGATGTGATCCAAAATGTGTATAGTGTGTCAATCGACTATCTAGTCTGGGAGAAGTGTAATCCCAGTCACTGGTCGTATTATCGTATAATAGTAATAAATCGTGGCAAGCGAAAATATTTTTGTTATGCCGTAATATTAAACCATGTTATTATTCTGATTAGTGAAGATATATTACATTCTAAATAAATGGTAAACGAGAAGACTTGCATCCAAGATAGAAATGATCCCTTATGATGTCCAGAATGAAAATAAAAGCTTTGCGATTGATTACATAATAAACCTCAGAGAATATCACAACGTCATTGGTAAACTTGCTTACATTTAATGGATGTTGTTCACTAATGGTAAGCAAAATGACAAATTTCATTATATTCATGATATGAATAATAAAGGAAGTTTAAACAAACTAACATATAATTGTACATAAGTAAATAGACAGTAGTTTGAAGAATTGATAATATGAGATATTTCAAAGATATATAGTATGACTGAGTGGATTATAAAAACAAGAATCAAAGTGGATTTATGCTGGTAATATACGAATTAGCAAAAAACGTGAATGTTAATCGCATGCACTTATATCTCACTAAGACAAGGAATGTCAGAAGACAGAACCTTGTCTAAGACAGCGAAGAAAAGATACTTTGATAAACTACTACTCTTTATAAACACTTTTAAATACATAAAATTAAAATGAAAAAGTTATTAAATGGTTGGTTCTGAAGCACTCAGTAACAGCAAATTGTTCAGTAAGATATGTACCGAAGACACAGCAGAATGAATTAAAATTTGAAGCTTAAAATTTCAACCTCACTCAATGACTAGTCAACTAAGTTATTGGTTTCTTTTTTAGTCCCTTCCTATCGGTATATTAAATAATACGTTATCAAATAAAACTATTTAAAATAAGTACTTACAGAACGTGAAGTAGGTTTATAAGCAAAAAATGCTTGATTGCTTCTACCGTGAGGCGGATCAAAATGAGGATTAAGAAAAATAAGACCATTAGCGATTGCTTCTAAAGGCGCAGGACCTTCGTAAGGAAATCCCAATCCAATTAATATCTAGAATACATTTTAGAAAACATTCCACTAGTTAACATTACAGTGGTTTATGTTTTTACACAAACAAAAATAAATACACTCTCATTACAATTAACCAATTAAAACTCATCTCTCAACAATTTCAAAGTTACAACTTAACTCTACACTTGAATTAATTTCAATCAAATAGATCACTAATTAAAGATATCACACGAAAATGCATCATTATGATATCATAAAAATATAGTTCGTTCCACATGAAATCGGTCACGTTAAACTGTCAGATAATCATGTTTCACATAATTTTAGTTCACCCTTATAGCCAAAAATAACTAAAAGAAATAAACTAGGAAGATGCAACTGAAAATATGACATATTATACGTACAAACTACCAACTATGAATAACTAACGTCTTATCGAGGAGTACAATTTGACACAAACTTAGCGAAGAATACCATACACTTAATCACATCAATATCTGCTATTTTCATCCATCATAAATTTTAAGCTGTGATAAAATAGACAACGCCTTCATCAAAACTCAATCAAGATTTGACTGGCAAAATTTAAATTAATGACCACAACAACATGCTGGGAGGCACACTCATAAATTACTTACATAAGAATGAATCAGTTATCAAGATGATTGTAAGGGAAATTTCAGGTCCTATATCTTCATTGATTATATAGGTTCCAGTAGTCAACGATAATGACCATTCTCTTTATCTCTGTGATTTTAGAATCCACAGTTGGTTTATAGATGAATATAGTCTGACATTTACGGATAGTTTAACTTTAAGACGATCACGGATTGCGACTGCACTGAGACATAACATATCGCAATGTTAGATTTGTGAAACTTCTGTCTCAAACTCAAGTAGTTAACACGTATTTCCCGATCGTTCAATTTGAGGGCCGGTGTTATGGGAATAAAGAACAGAGTAAACTTTACTTAAGTTGGTCGAGAAGAGAGTATGAGGTCAAAGTATAGCGCCTCTACTTCTGAGTCTTAGTAGTACGTGGGACTGCATGTTTATTGTCTAAAGTTTTCTGCAGCACAGAAATGGACGACTAAAGGAAACAGGTCGAGAGACATCGAATGAATAGTTGTGGTTTATGCAAATGTATAAAATCCTTGATTCACCAATGAAATTAGATTGTAGGGCCTTGCCCTATGTCGAGCACATCTAGGTTGTTCCAGCCTTTGGACAGGACTGATCAATATATTCATTGCTCTTAAACCACATTTTGACCTTGTCACTTATTCGCTCATCAACCTTTACTGTTTTTATGTAAGCGTATGTGACTTATTTTTGTGTGACTATAAATATCGATTCACGCATGGTTAAATGGTGTCGGTTTATTCGCCATCTCCATTGCGCATAATTTCGTTTTGCTTTGCTTTCCGAACAGCAATTGTAAGAAATATACGGGTTCGAAAATCCTTTCTCGTATTTGACTTATTTAATTCCGTTATCCACCGACGCGATTTAGGTCAATGATTATACACAAGGATTAGCGGCACGTATATTTCAATAACAAGCACTAAACGACCCAATTAGTCAGATCTAGGGCCGCTAAAGGATACCAAATTAGTTAAAGTCTTGATCGAACATATATACTATGTTCTTTTCTGATGTCTTCATAAACTTGATTGTAAACCAACAGATTTCGAAATCAAACTGTCTAACCGTGCAGTTTCATCCAAATGACCGATTAATATGTCTAACACTGATCTATCGTATGATGTTGGTTTCTGAATTTCATCAGCTAAATTTTATCGGCTTCTTTCCCCTTTTATTCACAACCTTGTGTTGCGTGTGTGAGACGCCCCCAAATACCCTGGTACGGCCGAGAGTGGGGAGAGTCCGTTCTCCCTCTCGAAATGCTCTCACATGGCCATGCGTATATAGCCTCTCTCAGGGAAGTCCTACTCACTGCCTTCTCGTGGCATTACTGTTGTTTACGAAAATGAGAGAACGAAAAGCGAATGTCCGCCGCTTCAACCGGATTCTAAACCAATGGTGCACATGGGCTCCAGTATCCTGAGGGAGCAAATGGCGTATGAACCAATTATTGGTCACCGGCTTCCATGGGACTGCATCTCCTTACGATGCTCCACTGCCTTGTGGATAAGACCTTCAGGTCGAAGGCTCGGGGAGTGGCCCTCTAAGAAAACCACCTGCTTCGGTCTGGGAACCCGGACAGTATCACAGCCCTCACACATATCGAATGAGACTTGTGTGGTGCATATGTATTGGGTGCCTCCTTGTACCAATATCTATATCTATGTGTGTGTGAGACGGTTCACTAATTCATTGGATCCATTATCATTATTTTGGTAAAGTTAATAGATAGTATTCACATTCAGAGAAATTATAGGTGACACTGAATAGGTAATTGGAGAATTTAGAGAGGGGCAGAACCCTGTGAGCATAACTAAGATCAATTGTCGCTTGACTTAATTCTCTAGTGGCATAGTATTGTCACCAACATCATCTTCACTCTGTTCATCAATCGGATTCCTATGAGATAGAATCAGTATGCGTCAAACACAGAGTTCGCTGCTAATATTTCACTGATATCTTGGGAAACAAACAATGCTAGTGACTATTTACGATGAAATGCCAGTTCGTCAGCTTTGTGGTCATTAGTACGTTAAACTCTATCATCATAGTTCTGAAAACTATTTAATGTTGCACATTTCTGTGAGTCAGATTATCAAATAGTTTCTTAATAAGTCCAGTTATAATACACTGAAAAAAACTTAACCTTTTTAACAGGACAATTCAACATGAATGCGATTACATATAAACTTACTTGAGCTTTCGACATTAACTCTAAATATGGTTGACCATATTGCATTTGATGTATATGCACAAATTTTGGCAACTTATCAACGTTATCCATCACATTCCCATGTAATTCAAAGTAATCAGATAAAATTCTCAAATAATTTGTTTTATTCTTAAGAGAAAAAATAAGTTGATGATGTACACAAAAATGAGTAAATTAATGAGAGAAACAATGAATAACAATTAATGAATATAACAAATGTAATAGAGTCAAGTAAAACACAGTTGAACATTCATATTTTATTTGAAATGAAAAACAATGAACACAGATTTTGGTGGGTTATTTTATTACAAAACAACGCGCAAAATGCAACTGATCTATTGATAGTACAATGCTAATTATGTTAAGTATTCGAGTGTGAATGTTGAATAAGTAACTAAATCAGTAAGATTATTTTGACCAAATGATGATATAACAACAATAGTTACTTCACAATCTAGTGTTACTGGATTTTATCGAAATGGATAGATATATGCATTTAATTTTAGCCCAGAGTTTGGGTTATTGAAGTTTTTTAAAACTTACACCTAGCTGAAATCAACTCTTAACATTACTGGAGTTAGATGTAATACCAAAGATATGGAAAAAAATACACAAGAATCATACAGTAAAAATATAAAACGGAGGTGAACAAGGATTGAAAATGTAAAATGAATCAAGTTGGTCTCGGTAGAAAAAATAATGAATATAGAAAAACACTTATAAGAAATATGTCGTTAATGGTTAAAGACGACATCTATGATAGTTGTTAATGATCTATGTAAACCGATCAGTTAGTTTTAAAGCTTACAACGCTCCGTTTTAAATTATCTTTGAGATAGATCTTTTATTCTGGTGGATTACGAATTGTTTTTTACTTGTAAGAACCTGATTCAGGGGAATGTTAAGAGTAAACTGCCGGGTTGGGCCACCTTGATGTACATTTATCAATTTACTTGATCTTGCGAAGCAGGTTATTTTGGCCGCATAAATCGCAAACCTACTAAACGAATATCCTGGCACAATCCTACATGACTGTATCTAAAAAGGAATGGAAAATCAATCAATAATTCAATCCTTGAATGGATAGTCGATTCTGGTTATGTCCCGCGAGAATCATCATTCAAGATTATCCACGAAAAGAATTGGCTGGAATAAAGTTTGGATTGGGAATTTGTGTACAACTGAAACTATATTAATCTGTTAGTTCAAATCTGATCACTATATACAAAAGAGTCATGTTCAATTTTGTTATTTATTCATGGTCTTATCACACCGTCTAATTTTTACAAATCGTAAGTGCCAATTACAATCTTGTTTGTTATTTTCTTCATAAAGTAGACAGCTACCTTTTAGAATTTTTATATAAATAACTATTTCTTATAATCTTTAAGACTACTGCATAACTTGATCTTTCGACAATTTTGATCATGCAGAAGGAAAGAGAAAAGAAGCGGTGGGAGAACGGGTCTTTGTGGCACACCTTCATGAGACAGGAGAGATGTTGAACACTCTCCTTCAAACACAGTGTACTGTTCTCTACCAGAGAGGTAAGAACGTAGCCAATCGGTTATCCAGCTGTCAGTGTTGATGCTGATTAACTTGTTAAGTAAAAGTTGTTTTGACATAGAATCAAAGGCAGAAGTATAGTCCAGAAAAGTGCATCGAACATACTATTTACCTTTTTCCAAGCTGAACGCTATATTGTGATGCAAAAACGAAAACGGCATTCAAGGTGTCTCTTTTGCATTTGTAAGTAAACTGATACGGATCAATGAGCTCTTTTATTGCAGGTTCAAGTGAGGGTATCAATAATTTTTCCATCGTTTTGAGGAAAGGTCAAGTCATTGCTATGGGTCTAAATTTCATACTCTTATCACCAGATACTTTCTTAGGCATAGGGATTATCTTTATCTTTCTCCACACTTTCGGTGTGAGATTAATTGAGAAGGATACTCGTGAATGGATAGCATAGGACATCAGCAAATGTTTTAAAAAGGAGGTTTGGGATACCATCAGGTCCTAAACATTGGGATGAATTAAGTAACTGGAGATATTTTCGGACATCAGTTTCAGTGAAATTAGAGACACAACTATTCTTCAAACGTGTGGATGTAAGGAGCATGACATCAGATGACTGACGTATAAAAGACTTATTTAAGTCACAAACATTCAGCTGGTTATCGCTTCTAATGTGTCTGTCACCTGTAAGTTTTTTAAAGAGCTCCCACATACTTGGAGAGTTTTTACAAGATAGGAGTTTTCGAGTAAATATAGAGTTGAGACGTCTAATCTCTAGGTTTATTAGACGACTTAGCTTACGAATTTCAATAGAGTGTGACAGATAATTTAACAGTAAAGCCTTCGTTATCTCTGTAGACAACACATCATTAGCAAAATATTCCGAGAGAAGTGAGCTATTAGCATTTGACCACACATAATCAACATTCAGTTTGATTAGTTGTTGTCATCAATTGTCCTATAGTTGTCTGCGTACATTAACCTAGTTTTTATTCAACATTAATTCCGCTTTAATTCAATGTGATGATTACTCAGTATAGTATTTGTTACTGATTTCCAGTATGACATTTTACTCTGTATAACATATGATATTCTTGTATTAAGTTAACATGAACTATATTCAGCATATGATTTGTTATAACTAACTATTTTTTATATATGTGATTTTGTTCTAACTATTAATCAAAAATGAGTGTATGAATCAATATATAAATGAGTGTGATTCCGACTAGACTCGTCGTGGTTGTTCGTGCTTCTGACTGCTTGTGAAATATATTTACCTCTCCCGAACTTGGACTTCTCTTTCTAGTTAGCGGAGCTGGGACACGTCGAAATAGCTAGCTTATCTGTCGTAGTGATACAGAGTCTTCGTTCCGTCCTCAGATTAGGCGAACTCGTAATCGCTTCGGACATAGCAAATTTGGAGACGGGGGTGGGATATTTTGGCATATGTTGACCTAGTTTTTGGCCTTATAGTGATTTATGATTTTTTTAATTGGTTGATACATGAAGTCGATTTCGTTGTGTTTGATTAAGTGCTGACTGATCTGAAAACCAAACTTCTAAAAATTATCTGGTCTTTTTATTTCCCTTATCAAAGATCAACTTCTTACAAATGTTATTTTAAAAGAACGAAAACACCGCAACATCCATCTACCACATATAGAATTGGAGAAGAACACGTAGTGATGGTTTTTCTAAAGAACGACTATCCATATATCAAACTCATCAAAAAGCACGAAATAAAATATGGATACCAACAAATGAATAATCCATATACGAAGGACATGTTGAATTCTCAATTAGTTAATTGAGACTGTTTGAAACAGGTTAAGCTTACAAGCCACCAAAATTAATTTGATCGACCAGATATAAGGTTGAAAACTAGGTCAAAATGTAGCATAATCGACATATATATACACATGCAGACAATTACAGGACAATTGATGACAACAACCAATCAAACTGAATGTTAGCGAATAGCTCATTTCTATAAGGATATTTTGTTAATGATGTATAGTCAAGGTAGATAATGAAAGCTTTATGATAAAACTGTCTAGTTCAAAAACATATTTTCACCAAAATCATCCCGCTTTAGCTTAAAATCTTTTTGACTTTTTCATATATCTGGCTAAATCCCTAAAACAAATTACAGGTAATTTGTTCATGTATAATGGATGATTTTAATTTAACTATGAATTACGATGGAAGAAATTCACATCTAAAAACTCAACAACTTGACTACCCCACACATAATTTATTGGTTAATTATAGTATGTAAGGAAACTTACAGACCACATGTAAGCCTCTTTTCCGTAGACAAGAGCAACAGGTTTAGATGATGATTGATGAGAGAATTTAGATTTGGGTGGGAGTATTTCAGCAACAAAACCCAGAAATGTATTATCCGGTGAATGAGCTAGAAGTATCAAAACAAGGAAAGAATAACAACTACAAAAATGTACAAATCAAAGTAAATTAAATGAATTCCCAAAAAGTAATAACACTCAATTATTGTTGAGAATGTGTAGGCTGAAATAACATATTATAGAAGAAATATGTAGTGAATGGAATCGAGTTTGAATTAAGACAAAATTATAATAAAAGAACCGAAGGAAAACTAATGAATATGGTTATAAATAAGAGTACTGTTCAAATTGATTGGTATATTCTGAAGAAGGGACTTCAAAATCTTCAGTTCTTCAAACGCATTATTTTGATTTTATCTAACCCATCTTTGTTGTCTGAATGTCTTTGGTCGTGACTAAACCATCCAACTCAAAGAACAAAATTCCACTAAAATGTGAAACAATGGATAACTTACGGAAAAATGTATAGAATTGCTGTAAATTCAAATGTAATCCACTCCAAAGTTCTTTTTTACGATTATAAAGAGCTTCTGTTCCAAATGTATCCAATATACGAAATTTACATAATGGAGTCCTTAATTTGGAGAAAACATGATACAAAATGGATTCATATTACGCATTTATTGTATATAAAAGTTTGATAAACCTAATAGAGTCAGTGGTTTTATAAACTGTAAAATAACAAGCAAACTGACAGTTGAAAATGGCTTTTATCTTCAATTTACATCCACCAGAAAATCATTAAACAATCACTCTGTCCTTCAGTGAAATGTATTGCTAGTCATTACCGAATAAACTGTAGATAAGACCACTTGAAATGCAAAAGCATCACCAGTGCAGGAGAACCCTGGTCAAAACATATCACTTAAGTACCGGAAATATAGACCACAGGAAATAGTTAGTTTTAATAACAAATCAGATTCAGTTAATCAGAGTTGGTTAAGTTAATCAAGTAGTTTAAATGATCATGTTCATTTCACGTCATAACGAAAGCGAAAACAGATTTAAATATACTCACATACACACATACCTAAATAGCCACCGATAGAACTAAAATTAATTTTCGAAATTCACTTGAAACTACTCCTTAAAACAACAATAAGTAAATCATAGAAGAAAGAGAAAAGGAAGACAACGAAGAAAATCAACTAACTTACAAAAATGAATTAAGTCTAGTGATTATACATGCCAATCATCATCAAACATGTACAACATCTGAAGCCCGAAAATACACTCTTATATCACGCTTGTTTAGAATCCTCTTGACTTCTTCCGATGTTACATTACATAGATAAGGAAGACCAACAGGTTGAATTGAATAGAGTTTTGTCTACATTTAAGGATAACAGCCACCCCAAAGTTTCTAAGGATTATTAGAAATTATTAGAAAAATTAAACTAGAATGTATACCGAAAGATTGGAAGTTCATCGTAGTCATCCCATACCGTAGTGAAACATCGGGAGAAATCGAGAGGATTCTAAACAAACATGATTTAAGAGTGTATTTTCGGGCTTGTGACACTACAAGATCGACGTTAGTGAAAGTTAAGGATAGGTTCCCAAATAAAGAACAAAAAATATTGCCTATGAGACCAACTGTCATGATTGTAATGCAGCTTATGCGGGAGAAACTTCTAGACAATTGAATTTAAGGTTGAAGGAAAACAAACTGTCTGAAAATGTCCCAAATCCTCGGTTGACCTAAAGAAATTTGAGAATAAGTCCGAGATACGTTGGAAACAAGACACAAGATTAATTTTGAAGGGACCAAAATACTCCAGAAAGGTTTTAATACTCATAAAGAAAGATTGACAGCAGAAACGCTGTATATATGGGCGAACAAGAACAGCCTGAACTGAAAGGATGGTATTCAACTAGCATCTACTTGGCAAATATTTGTTAACAAGAAATTGGACCCATTCTTTATTCAACCTGTTTATTTCAAATGTGTCGTTATACTGACGGTAATTAAAGTTATTTTCAGCAATACAATTATGTATTTGATGATTCTCATTTTAATATCAGAAGGGGGTTTGTGGAGATTTTAGTAATTTCAACTGTTGAGATCATGAGTCAATTGAAGCTAGACACACCATGGAAAACTTGGAAGCACTGGACGGTCGTTTCGTCCTATTGTGGGACGCCTCAGCAGTGCGAAACTCTGAAAGATGTAGAGTCCTTCACATAACTAGGAAGCATCATCGATGAACAAGGAGGACCATATGCAGACATAAAGGCGAGGATTGGAAAAGCAAGGACAGCATTCCTTCAATTGAAGAACATATGGAACTAAAAACAACTTCCAATCAATATCAAATCATCAAAGTCAGAATCTTCAATACCAACGTCAAGGCAGTTCTACTGTATGGAGCTGAAACTTGGAGAACTACAACAACCATCATCAAGAAGGTGCAAGTATTTATGAATAGCTGTCTTCGCAAGATACTCAGCATCCATTGGCCGGATATCATCAGCAACAGCCTTTTGTGGGAGAGAACAAACCAGCTTCCAGTTGAAGAAGAAATTAGGAAAAGACGATGGAAATGGATAGGACATACATTACGCAAATCGTCAAACTGCATCACGAGGCAAGTCCTAACTTGGAATCCTGAAGGGAAGCGTAAAAGAGGAAGGCCAAAGAACACATTACGTCGAGAAATATAAGCAGATATGAAAACGATGAATTACAACTAGACGGAGCTAGAAAGGATTGCCCAGGACAGGGTTGGATGGAGAATGCTGGTGAGAGGCCTATGCTCCTTCACGAGGAGTAACAGGCGTAAGCAAGTAAGTACATATTTACAATATTTAACCTATTGAATTTATTTACACCCTTTCTATACTACACTGATGTGTCTTCAAGATAACTTCCAACTAAAGTCTCTCACATAAGTAATTTAAACCCATTTTGTAATTATGATTTTTAAATATCACAGATAGTAAGCAGATGACAGGTAACCAAACGAACTAAAATGAATTTATAATATTCTGCTAGAATCTTTGTTCTTACATAGTAAAAATACTTCATTTTCAGTAATGAAAGTTGCTAATAATTTTTCTTCTTCAAACTCAAGATGATTAATTCATAAATAAGATGAATACCGATTACTAATAAGATGATTTCTTGTTCTCAATGACTATTGATATTATTATTATTCCGTGCATTTTAAAACAAGAAGTACATAGAAATAATACAAGGTAGAAATTGTATGAAACAAAGTTAATTAGGAGGGTTTTATTGATTAAGTTAGAAATTAACATTTTCACATAACAAATATAAGATAGCATCATTGTTATTGAGATGAAGAGCTGATTGTCAATAGAAAAATATATAAAATAGTTTAACTGTAGTACACGACAGTAGAATAAACTGTAACACAGAAGTTACGTATAAAACTTCATCTAGAGACATTGAAACAATTTCATTTATTTAACAGGATAGAAAATAAGTGAAACATACTTCAATTTATTTCATAAGTATGTACAAAATGATGAAGTTTAATTTAAGTTATGCAATATTTTTCATTAAATGTAAATCTATAAACTAACCGGATATTCATTCCTTTCAAATGTCTAAATCCTATAATATCCGTGTATATTAAATCGTATTTATTATTTTCTACCTGACAAGGTATGGAATTTGAGTAGGGATGTAACAATTTTCTATTAATTTTAATTGAGAGAATAAACAAAAACAAGTAGAAAGAAATTAATTAATATGGGTTCCTAACAAACATAAATCAATGTGGATAGAAAATTCACTGAATAGGGAGGAAACTAATAGGCATTTTTAAGATTTCAGTCAGATTACGATATAGCGTATGTGCCTGAATTTTTCTTCCTCTAAGTGCGAAATATTGTTTTAGGACTGGTTTATGTCAACTCTAAGATTGGTCATAGGAAGCGAAATAACTGTACGAGTTGACCACTTCCTTCTTCTAGGGAGTCACGTCACCTCGAGTGAGTTGATTTCTGATGGAAGCTCGGTTAGTATTTGGCGACTTATGTTTCTTGTGACATAAGCGATATGTCCATCTGTTAACTGAACTGCTAGTGTACTGGCCAGAGATAGACCTTATTACCAAGTGGGTGTAGAACATCATCTATGAAATGGAAGAGACCTATAGGTTGCAGGCTTTTGATAGCAAGCGTCTTCAAAGCGTTGCCGCCGCACTGCAGGAAAACGAAGCCAGAAATATAGAGTCTAGATGCATAGTACCAAGTAGAGATAGTAAATTGGTTGGCGAGGTAATGAATCTTAATCAACGGAGATGGCTAGTACATATTTTGTGTATACTGAACCACCCCTGCTTAGAAAAACAATGCCAGCTGGTGAAGTACTACGTTGGAAAAAACCTAAGTGCAGCCAAACCAAGACAGGAAATCAATCCATGAAGTCACTAAATGTTCAACTGAGTCATGATGGTAGATATAGACTACCTGTTTCGAGTCTGTGAGTTAACCATGATCAGTAGTTGGCTCAGAGTTAATTGAGATGACGCAGATGCATTCACCTTTTATTTTTCCCCAGATCTTAAGTTCCAGTATTCTACCATAGATACTTTTCATTGTCTTTTTGAACCATGTTCTGAATATCTAGTTCTTTTAATTGCCATTTTCACTTCATTATTTCGACTTATCTACGAATTATGTTGTTAATTTCATCTCGTCACGTTAATCTGGTATGACAACTAATAGTAATGCACATTTGTTTCAGGCTATATAATGATTATGATTAATTGATAACGTATGTATGCCTAATGCATTCTTTAATCAATTACACAGATTTTGAAAAATAAAAACTGATTATTTAATATATCACTTAACGCATAATTTTCATAACTTTCAATGTAGGTAATTGTTTATCTCACGAAATGTACATGGCCCGGAGGCAATGAGGTTCACCATGTCGTAATGTCATACCATCTAGTAAGCAGCTATATCGTCAAAAATTATAGATGCAAAATTTCCAAGTTAAAACTTCAGTAATATATCAGTTATATATATATATATATATATATATATATATATATATATATATATATATATATATATATATATATATATATATATATATATATATATATATATATATATATATTATTTACGTATATCAAGTTCAACAGTATTCCACACTTTAAAAAATAATCTGGAAAGTTTATAATAATGAAGTTCATTGTCTATAAATGATAACTTGCATTACCTACCAAACACAGTATTCTAAAATGTATAAAGAGATTTTAGTTCATTGTGTTGATCAAGTTGAACGCAAACTGTTAAATAATGATGAACTGCTTAAACTCCATGACTATTAATTTGTCAACTATGAATATATCACACTAATTATCTGTTTAATCATTACGTCACTTGACTTATTGTGCATGTTAAATGCAAATATACATATCTTCTTTATAATGCTTATAACTTTACACGAAGCTTAATTACTTCATAATTACAAGTGGAACAACAACAGTGACTAATATATCCTCCTTTACGTCTATCCTTCAGAGAAACATTAGTCGAAATTGCTAATTAAGTAAGTTATACGATGAAAAAGGTATGTCAAAGGAGTAAAACTATTGAAAAATGTTAGTAGATAAGGATTAATAGAAGCTAATCATTGATGACAAAAAACATTTTAATAACTTTTCTGAATATTACCAAGTTTTATGTAAAAAAGGACGGCAAACTATTGTTGAATAAGCTTCATTTTAATTAAACAAATGGTGTTAAAATAAGCTATTATTGTTATTATCAGCACGACTATATGTTATATAACAAATTTAGAAATGTGTAAGATAAATCTAAGAGTACTGTGAAATTGCGCGTGTACAGACACATTCACTGTATTAAAAAAAAATAACTTCACTTTCAGAAAACATAATCTTACAATTTTGCTTCAGCAGCTTCAAAAGTAATTGTTATGTTGTGTCCAAGAATATAGAGGGCACCTATGAGATCAGTCCACTGAACAAGTTCACCAAGGGGGCCACCTGGAATTGTATTAAAATGGGTAAGGAAATGTCAATAAATTTTGCTCTTTTAGTAAGTGTAGACATCGAATTTAAATGATATACATATATAAATATAATCACTTATGTTCGTTATTATTTTTGAAAATATATAGAAATACAAAATCTCTTGGTTGATATTACAAATGGGATAAATTTAATCTACAAATAAACTATTGTCATGAGTAACTAGATATGAAAGTAACATTGAGAAAAACTTGATGATTTTCTCTAACCGGTGAATCAATGGACTCGGTTTTCGATAGTGTAATAAGAAGACGAAGATTATCAGAACGATGTGATATATTAGCGCAATACATTTCGAACAATCTGATCACTCATATACTTGTTAAGAACAGTTATATATAAAAATAAAAGGTCAACTAGACTAGAAATGAGGTAAGAGGAGACAAGGATAATAAGTCAACATTACCAGGGTAGGTTTAAGGTGACAACAAACTGTTTTTGAATACACATAGTTCTGATAATCTTATTACATTATCGAAATTTATCAAAGGGACTAATTGCTTTAAATTTCTTAAAAGGAGTCGGTTTTATTAATTACCGAAAGATTTGAAAAAACTTTTTTTCTTGAAATCACAAATTAGTTGTTCACTATTCACGTCATTAATGAGATGTGTGGATTAACTTCGATAAGTGGATGTTAAGATAGGTAGAAATCATGTACGAAATGCAATAACCGAATAACAAATCAATTGATCACATTTTCATTGATCTCGAAATTACAAATAATTTTTTTCAAAAAGAATAATAACAAATATAAGTAGTTACCTTTAGAGATATATGATTCAAAAGAATTCTTATAAAAATCATTCGACAAAAATCCCATGTGAAGTAGAATCTAATTAAAATAAACGCAAATGATATCAAGTGAATCGAAAGACAAATATATATTTATAGGTGAGATCTGTTCATTTATTCATGCATATTTGAAAATAAATATAACACAAAACATAGATAACCACGCGTAACATGAGCTAAATAAATACAGAGAGAAAGTTGTTTGGGTGGCCTATGGGGACTTGTTGGTCGCAGGTCAGATAACGGTGACCGTCTACTGAAACTGTGCGCAGAATAAAACCTGTTTCTGGCTAGCACTAACTACCGGCACAGTGATTGCCGATGTGCCACCTAGAGTCCTCCCTCTGCATCACAAGGATGAACTCAGATCGATCACATCGCGACAATTTACCGCTAGCGTGGTAGTTTACAAGACCGCCGCTCCTTTCGGAGTACCTATCTCGACTCTGATCATGCCGTTGTTTGCGCTAATCTTACTTTACTATTCCGTGGCCAACAAATACATCGTCCCAAACGGATCGATGTCAGTAAATTGGTTGCAGCTCCTGTTGCAACTAAATATCGAACCGAGCTAGGTTCAAAGCTAGCCACCAACCAACCGAAAAGTATAGATGAGCATTGGTTACAATCGCATTACGCCAGGAAAATGGTGAGTAAAGTCACTTGTGACTACGCGAAACGTCCCGCTGATAGGCACTGGGTTTCTTCGGGCTTTTTACAACTCGTTGAAGCCTGTCGGTCTACTCCGAGTGACCGTCATTTTGATCACAAACGACGACTGTTGCGCAATGGAATTGGACAAAGCCAACGTACGGGCCGATAAGCCTGGTGGTGGAAGCGTGGAAGCAGCAGCTGAACCTTGCAACTGCCAGAAGCTCTTTCAACTTATCCGGGCCACTGGCGGTAAGGGGTCTGGTATGAGCGAAACGATCAGTGAAAATGAAGGGATGCCAATCACTAAAATCTATCAGCGTCGTGGACGATAGGCAAAGTTTTTCGAAGAGCAGTTCAACAGGTCTGCTGCCCCGGCAACATCAGTCGGACTGTACTACCCTTCACGGCCTGTGACGACTGATCCACCTAACGAGGAGGATGTCCACAGGGAACTACGAATTTTGAAGCGCTACAAATCACTGAAACCAAATGACTTGCCTCCGGCCCTTTTTAGAGATGATGGTGACTTTCTGGTTAAGGAACTGACCGAGTTATTTAAAAAGGTATGGTAATTAGAGAGCAATCCAAAATATTGGACTGAGTCGATAGATGTCCCTATATTTAAAACGCGTTCATGTCGTTTCAGCAACAATTATCAGGGGATAAGTCTAATTCAGATCGCTTCCAAACTATTGTCTTCCGTCACACTTTGAAGATTGTCTGACATAAGGAAAGATTGACTCGTGACGAGCGGGTTGGTGTAAGGTAGGGGTGACCAAACCAAAACTTGGCATCAGTCCATGAAGTCGATGGAGGTTGGATTGAGCTGCATAGGTAGGTTCGGACTCTCCAGTTGGGGTTCGCATGATCAACTTAACCATTGGTTAGAAATCCTGGATTAAATAACATGGAAACGTCCCCACTGGAACATGTGCACTCATTTCTTGAGCTCATTTAAATCTCAAGTTTGTAAATTATTTTAAAATGTTTTTCTGTTTCACGAATCTGTATTTTCTAAATTCATATATTCTATGTGTAACATTTCCTATCACCACTAATACTGTTACCACGTTTACTACTATGGCATCAGTGTGGTGGTGTGATGCCTTGAGCCGATGCACTTATATACCAGGCTCTACTTTGTCTACAACTGGCTATCGAATGCCCTGGTACGGTCGAGGGTGGGGACATTCCACTCTCCCTCTCGAAATGCTCCCACATGACCTCGCGTATACAGCCACTGTCAGGTAAGTCCTATTCACTGCCTTCTCGCGGAGGGGGTATTGTTTACAAAATTGAGATGTGTCAAAGCAAATATCCAGCGCGCCAACCGGGTTGGTGGACACGGAGGTCCACCTAGGGGGTTGGAAAACCCTGATTTCAAACCGATGGTGCACATGGGCTCTAGAATCCTTAGGGAACAAATGGCGTATGAACCTATTGTTGGTCACTGGCTACCATGGGACTGTACCCCTTAACGTTGCTCTTTTGCCTTGTGGATTAGAGCTTTAGATCAAAGGCTCGGAGTGTGGTTCTCTAAGAAAACTACTTGTTTTGGTTCGAGTGCTAGTGCAGTACTCCAGCCTCACACAAGTCGAATGAGGAAGTGTGGCGTAATATATTTAGTGCCTCCTTCTACCAATGTTTGTGTTTGAATAGACTTACATCAACTTGCCATTAAGGTCGACTGGAGATCATGGGAAACCGAAGTGTGACTGAAGGCCAGTTGAACTGATCCCTAAAGTGTTCTGCCCATCGATCCAATCTCCTGGATTGAGAATGTATAATATGTCCATCTTTCTCTGAGTGTTCCGCTAACAGTCGGGTTCCTAATACCGGATTCCATATCGAGTCTGAACAATTGTCTGCTATTACCCATTGCCGTTGCCTTTCCCATCAGTGCGTAGGCTTCTTGTTAGCCCGCGCTTAAGCTGACTCCGTTCTTTGTCATCTTCAGAGCCGGATGATTTACCTGACTAGCAGATATCACTGCTGTTTTTCCACAGCTTTTCGGATATCATTCCATGTTGCCTCGGGGTGGGCATCACCTAAATGGCTGCCTAACTGTTTTCCTAGTTGTTCCTGAAATATACTCTTAGTTTGACTATCATTAAACAGGACTTTAAGATGTTTCCTTGCGGCGTCTTTCTTACGTCCAGTAAGACGCAGGCAAATGCGCGCTCGAACTAGAGGATGATCTGAATCTAAGCATGTGCACCAGTCTTCTATCGAGCCCCTCTGTTGGTGGCTGATAGCGATGTGATCTATTTGGGTCCAACGTTGGGACGAATTAGGGGTCGTCATGTCAAAAGATGTCTTTCCCTATGCTTGAAGTTAGTATTTGTTAGAAACAGGCGGTTTTCTGAGCATAGCTGCAACAGACGGTCGCCATTATCTGTCCTTTGAACCACGACACTCATATTTTACATCATCTGAGCTGCAGTCAGTGGGAGAATAGGCAGAGACAACGAAGAGGCGATGACGAGTGTCCCCATCTTTCCGAGTCCTTATTGTTCCGTTTAGTCAGACAGCGCACAAACGACCATCTACTGGGACCCACTCTAAGAGAGCTAGTTCTGCCCTAGAACTCAATGCTATACCTACGCCGGCGAGCCCACGAGAAGCAGCATCAGAACTTCCAGATACACGAAGTGTGAATCGAGTCGGTTCTTTGTTTTGACATGGTGAGATCAAATGGATGACGCTAATCGGATCCTGTATGCGCGTTTCGGAGACGCAGCACATATCGATGGCGCAGAATTCTAAAGTCCTAGCTAAGGAAGCTTGTTGTCCTATTTGGCACAGTGTTCGGATGTTAAAAGGTCCTACATGTAGTTTAGAGCGTGTTTTCAGGAGACCAGGAATAACGTTCCGTATACTCGAATCGTTTGCCCTAGCGGTGCGAGGTAATAAAGGGATGTGAGGAGCGTTAGTCGGGGAGATAAGAGAATTATTAGGTGTAGGAAAGATTTGAATGTGACCAACCTGGCCTCGTGTGCTTTAACGAGTATGAGGGCTGGTGTCACTTCCCGGCTGCCCACACCGTGGAAGGGTATTTCTTGAGGAACCTGGAAAGGAAGTTGGATTAATGGTGGCCTAACGACCTGGGGGCGTGACCACAGAGCCCAAGGGACAACTGTTTGAGGCCGGTCGTGCACGGCCTTTTCGTGGAAGGTTTTTAATGTGTTAGCTCCGTTCTTCAAAGGACCTTATCGCCGGAGACGGAAATCCGTGAGGCAAGGTGAGGTGTGACATTTTCGGAGTCAACCTTTACTAACTCATTTTTTCCTTGTGAGAACACAGCATCACTGCAGATGATGGTTGTCAAAGGGAAACACATTACTGCTATCACACCCCTCTACAGTCAGCAGTAAGACTTCGCCCTCAGTCTTTGAGTGGCTACTTCTAGTCTTACCGTTCTCCAATTGACCTGTCTGACATGGTAGAACCTACAGAAACATATGTTCCAGCCAATATAGCTCGATTGGGTCATCACGATAGGCAAGCCCGACCATCACGCCAAGGCAGAAGCTACGGTCAGGACGTTTGTCTATGAAAGAAAGGAGGATATTACTTGTTTATTGAATAAATCTAACACAATAAAATCAAATCATTCTTTCATATGGAAAGAGGAACGACCAGCTTCTTTTCTTTGACACACTTATAAGTAGGAGAGAAAATCGTTCAATAAAACAATGCATAAAAAGCACACTTACATTGAGCTTCGGTCTTCCAAATAAAAACGGCTGACCTATTAGTTTGGTAGACTGACAAATATTTGCACAAGCTATATCATCAGGCGAACAAAATTTACACTGATTCAGTGATGAATAATCAGCTTTTGAAAAATTAACTCCATTTATATAATGTTGAATTCCTGCTAACCAATCAGGCCACATACGTTTTAGCCGTGTAGTCATAAACGATTTCGATAATAAATGATTTTTAGCTAAGGATAATATGCTAAGCAAACCATTAAGATCTCGAGTTATCTAAGAAAAAGTAGATACAAAATAAAAACAATCAACAGGGCGAAACTATAATTTATAGACGAACCAATCAAATTTAGGACAACGGGTCTTGGATTTTAGCGCAAAATTCATTTACCATTTGTCCAAATAACGTTTTGGCATTTTAGCTAATGTCAATTCATGATTAAAACCATCTTATTTCTAACTCTAACCATCAATTGTAAATCATGATCCTTATTCTTCACACTGTTTTATAACCCTCATTTAGCACTAATAAATAGGTGAACATTCTAAGAGTCACTTTAGTGTCTCTCAAAGGTCGTCCATAAATTATAGTCTCACCGATACTAGTCAATCAAGATTGGCGTGGAATTTTACAAAACAAACAATCATTCTTTTTCTGCCTATTTGAAATTAAAAAACTATGCAAAATAGTGATAATGTTTAAACTATTTTGAAGTATTATCAACCATATTTGGGGTTTTCGTCTTTGTTCTCATCGATTCAAGAAGTTTATTTCAAGGCAGAAATTAACAATCGGTTTTACAAAAGATTGTTTAGTAGAAAGCTCATCAAACATATTCAAAGCATCACATTAAGCGAGATGTATAAGTCTGTGTGACACAAGACCTTTATGTCTATAAACATCCAGCTTCACAAAAAATACAACTTCATGACCTCAACTCAAGAATCCTCACTAAGTGTCATCAGTATTTCCAGATCAAATTGATAAAATGTCATAGACATAGATGAAAATTGAATACTTAAAACTATATCACATCAAATGCAGGTATAGATGACATATTCGATGAATGCACAATTGGCAGTTACAACTTTCAATTTGGCATAAATGTATGCTTTATACACATACCATGACTAATGAACAAGTTGTGTTTATATGTTTTTGGTGGTTTTGTTCTCTGAGCTGGATGGTTTGGTCGTGGAGCTTTCATCGTTCTTCTGAACGACATCATCAGCACAAACTTCAGATAGAAGTGAAGTGTTCGAATTTCTCCATATGTGTTTCACAGCTTGTTCTGTGCACCTCGATGTTGATTGGTTCTTGTTGACCTTAAATTTATCATTGTTTACTTCTTTGTTTTGGTTGTGTCTCCCATTGGTTTGATTTTTGTTCCTATATTTATGCATGATTTTCCTGATTGGTTGATAAATTGGATTGATTTCAATATGTTTGTTGATTGCTGATTGACCTGAGTGCCAGGCTTCTAAAAATTCTCTGGTGTTTTTGGAGTTTCCTCTGTCTAAGATTTCTACATTTTTCCAATCGAATGAGTGTCCGTAGTTATCCACGTGTATTGATATAAGTGAAGAGATATCATGGCGTTTGACTGCTAATTGATGTTCATGTAGGCGTAGGTGGAGGGGGCGTCCGCTTTGTCCGATGTAGTGTTTGTCGCAGTTGGTACAATTTATTTTGTAGACGATGTTTGATTTGTTTTCCTTTGTTATTTCATCCTTTAGTTTGCATAGATTGATTGTAGTGATTTTGTTGGTTTGTGTGCCACACCTATCCCGAAGGTTTTCAGCAGTCTCGTTGCGGTTTCTGATATTCCTTGTATGTACAGTAGGGTGATCCTTTTGTTGATTTTTGTGCTTGACTTGGGTCTGATGCTGTGTGCCGTTGGTGCTTTTTGATGAAGTTGATTGGGTAGCCGTTCTTTTGAAATATGTCCTTCAGGTATTTCTCTTCATTTTTTTCGTGCTGCCAGTGTGTCCTCGCCCTCTTGAACAATGTGTGTACGCAGTTGATTTTGTGAGCTCTTGGGTTGTTGCTGTTGTAGTTGAGAATTTGATCTGTATGGGTCGGTTTCCTATATACTTGAGTTTCCAGTTTTCCTGTGTCAGTTCTAGTGATCAATATATCCAAGAATGCTAGTTGGTTGTTTGACTTCTGTTCCATTGTGAACTTGATGTCATTGAAAACGTTGTTGATCAGTTTGTATGTGTTTTCCAGTTCATTCTTTTTGACGATGACGAAGGTGTCGTCTACGTAGCGAATCCAAATTTTTGGCTTGATCACTGGTAATATCGTGGCCTCTAGTCTTTGCATCACTGCCTCTGCGATCAGTCCTGATATTGGTGATCCCATTGGTGTCCCTTTCGTTTGTTCGTAGATTTTGTTGTTGAGTTGAAAATATGTTGTTAGGCATAAATCGATGAGTTCCAGTAGACTTTGAATTTGAAGCGTCGTGTATTTGGTGAGATTTGTGTCGTTGTTGAGTAGCAGGGATATAGTTTCTTTTGCTAACTGTGGTTCAATTGAGGTGAACAGTGCTGTTACGTCGAAGGATATCATGAGTTCGTCGTTGTTGATTTGAATATCCTTAATTTGGTCCAGGAATTGTGTTGGGGATTTGATGGAGTGTTTGGCTGAATCTACTAGATGTCTCAGTATTCGTGAAATTTATTTTGACAAATTGTACGTTGGCGTTCCGGGGAGTGCTACAATTGGACGTGTGTTTATATGTGTTCAGAAACAAAGCTTGACCTTAATAATAAAATTTATTAACTTTTTATCAATGACCAAAAATATATATATATCAAGCCTCAGTCCGTAAGTTATAAACAATTAAGGACATAGAATTGCCGAACGGTTTATCTCAGCAGTCATACCCTCACAATATATATATTAAGTAACTAGTTTGCATATATTTGCATTCCTTTTATCATAAGCTTTTATTTGACCTACTGGTTACTGTTATACGATTTACTATTCTTAATATAATGGGCATTTTTCGGAGATTTTAAGTCACTCCCAATTTATCGGTTACAGCCTTTCACAATCACGGCCACTTCTTGGCTTGATCCTGTATAATTGTTATTTTCCAATTTTATGATATGATGTGGTCTTATTCGCTTGTATATAAACCAAGTATGTCTGAAATATATGATTCGTATGGTGGAAGCTGATATCGGTGTTCTGGTATCAACAGACAGGACTAAACGAGAAGGAGCAAAAAGGACTCTAGACTGATCATACCGGTCAATACGTCATTGGGTTGGCACAGTACTAAGATTGTATAAGTCGTGTTTTGATTGGTGATCTTATCACGTAAGAATTGACAGGCCATAAGCCATGAAAATCGACGACAGGGTTTTTGCGAAAAAACAAAGCCATAACACCATAAATTTGTGTAATTATCATTGCCCGCAAAAATTGAAGATGGTAGATATGATACCAGTAGTCAGACGAAGAAATATTTGTCGTAATGAAAGAAATGCTCTATGACGACTCGGAATTTCTAAATGGTAGCGATTAGCTGAGAATAATTCACGTTTTACAGTACATAAGAGACTAAGATTATACCATATAATCGTGTAGCTTAGAACATAGCCTGATTTTCTGTTGGTGAAAGAGCTAATGTCATCAATACAGCTTTGTGAAGACATGACATGAGTTTACTGAATAAAAGTATCTACAAACACACCCAACTGTGAAAACAATGAATTTATCGGTTCATTAACAATAGTCACAGAAATAATAATACATATATATATGTACACTATTCATACCTGAGCTTCACTATGACGTTTCAGAAATTTTCTGCTATCCAATCGTGGACAGAAACTTTCAACCTGTTTCGAAAAAAAACGAGGTATAAGAGAATTAGATGGAAAAAACCCTTAGAAATTCAAAAGTGATGATTGAAAATGAAACACATCAATTCAAAAACATTGAAAAATCTAACTGCTTTCGAATTCTTCTTAACGTTTCAAAAAATAGATATCAAATGGATAGAATATTAGTAAATTAGTTCCTGTAAAAATATGTTTTTATAACTGAAACACCATAGTCTATGTTATTGATATACGAAAAGTCGTGATAATAAATTTTAAGACAATCCCATCTTGAAGCAAACTTGGGTAGAACCTAGCAACAGAATCCAATATACGTGTTTCGTTTTACCTGGAATTGACTAGTTGCAGTAATTAACATCAACAACGAAAAAACTGAAACAACTTACAAATTAAATAATCACATTTTCAGTCGGAAATATAATTGCTAAAATTAACCAGATAAAACAATGAACGGTTCAGATTTATTATTGAATCGCTTGATTTAAATTTACAGATTTACAGGAACTTGATTATTTCATTCACTTAAACCTTAATTCGTGGCTCATTTAGACTACAGGTACTGGCAAAAAAAGTCCCAAGCGAAATATTTTTGATTTATCCGAAGCGTTATATATATATATATATATATATATATATATATATATATATATATTAGATCACTGAAAACCTGCAAGTACTGGACGATCATTTCCTCTCAGTATGAGACTCATCAGCAGTGTGCATCCACGACCCCGTACCACAAAACATCAAACCCAGGACCTTCGGTTTCGCGTGCAGACACCTAAGCTCTAAACCACTGAGCTGATGTCCAACGATGTTAGTGTCTAATCTCAATGGTGGCCGTGGATGAGCACTGCTGTGGAGTCACATACTGAGACAAAACGATCGTCCAGTGCTTCCGGTTTTTCAATGGTGATCTAACATTGATCGGTTTATGGTTTTAATGAAACTCTACAACCACATACTGATTATATATACATAGATAGAAAGGTTGAAGTTAACAGATCGCCCCATAAACGCAATCTGCAACAACGTCAGTACGTCGAAAGTTGATGAGGAAAACTCAATGGAAGCATTATTAAAACGCCATAAAATGGTATTTAGTGATGGTCTTGGAGAATACACTAAATTTAAGGCTGCTCTTACCCTTCGACAGGGATCAAAACCAGTGTTTCGTCCTAAAAGACCCGTACCGTATGCTGCCCTCTCAGTGGTTGAACCAGATCTAGAACGACTTCAGAAACTGGGTGTCATTGAACCGGTGAATTTCTCAGAATGGGCCGCACCGATAGTAGTAGTAAAGAAGACTAATGGTAGCGTCCGTTTATGTGCCGACCACTCAACCGGGTTGAACGAAGCCTTAGAAATTCATCAGTATCCATTACCCTTACCTGAAGATCTTTTTGCTAAATTGAATGGAGGTAAGCTTTTCGCAAAGTTGGATTTATCAGAAGCTTATTCACAAATCCCTGTTGCTGACGAGCCTAAAAACCTGCGTACCATAAACACACACAAGGGCTATTCCGGTATAATCGACTACCATTCAGAGTCAAGACAGCCCCATCCATATTTCAGCAAATAATGGATACTATGCTACAGGATGTCCCAGGTGCTGCAGCTTATCTAGATGATATAATAATTATGGGAGTAGATAGAATAGACTTAGAAAAGAAGTTCGACCAGGTGCTGTCACGAATAGCCGATTATGGACTTCGGCTTCGTCCAGAGAAATGTAACTTCTGTATGCAAAAGGTACGCTACCTTGGATTTATAATCGACAAAGATGGCAGAAGACCAGATCCGGAGAATACCCAGGTAGTGAAAACTATGCCCAGACCGACGGATGTCCCCACACTACGATCCTTTTTGGGACTTGTTAGTCATTATGGAGCTTTTATTCCGGACCTTCATTAATTACGTGCCCCCTTGAATAACCTTCTGGCGAAGAATGTAAAATGGAATTGGTCTGCAACTTGCCAAGCCGCTTTCGATGAAATCAAGAAAGTACTAGTCTCGGATCTGCTGCTCACCCATTACGATCCATCTTTACCCATTGTAGTAGCATTAGACGCTTCAAACTACGGCATTGGAGCAATTATTTCTCACATCATGCCA
Organism: Schistosoma mattheei; assembly: GCA_944470405.2. Taxonomy (NCBI): domain Eukaryota; kingdom Metazoa; phylum Platyhelminthes; class Trematoda; order Strigeidida; family Schistosomatidae; genus Schistosoma; species Schistosoma mattheei. The sequence continues at coordinate 78,135,448 of OX103947.1, forward strand.
GATGGATCTGAGAAAGCGATATCACATGCAGCTAGATCGTTAACGTCAGCAGAACGTAACTATAGTCAGATCGAGAAGGAAGCATTGTCGATTGTCCTCGCTGTCAAGAAATTTCACAAGATGATATTTGGACGTCAGTTCACTCTATTAACTGACCATAAACCATTACTAGCCATCTTTGGGTCGAAGAAAGGTATACCTGTATACACGGCAAACAGACTGCAACGTTGGGGAACTACACTCTTGGGTTATGACTTCAAGATCAAGTACCAGCCGACTACTGATTTTGAACAGGCTGACGCTTTATCTAGACTGATTGGTTCACAAGTAAAACAGGAAGAAGACACTTTGGTGGCAGCAATCGAGACGGAAACAGAAGTACATCGAGTATTGGAAGACGCAGTCGATGGTTTACCAGTTACTTTCAAGGCCATCAAAGAAGCCACGGAAAATGACAATACTTTAAGAGAAGTTAGTGGTTATCTTCTCATCAAGTGGCCGAACCGTCGTTTTCAAGGAGAAATGCTACAGTATTTTCGCCGATGGGACTCACTCATGATGGTCGACTCATGTATTATGTTTGGTGACAGAATTATTGTTCCAAAAGTATTACGCTACAAGGTTCTGAGACAATTACACAGCGGTCATCCTGGTATCAATAAGATGAAAGCGTTGGCTCGAAGCTACGCATACTGGCCTACGATGGATCAAGATATCGAAACCAGATGCCGCAATTGTTCATCGTGCCTACAAGCAGCCAAAGTCCAAGCAAGTGTGAACCGCAACAATGGGAAAAGCCGGATAGTCCCTGAGAGAGGCTGCATGCAGATTTCGCCGGTCCAATACGAGGAAGAATGTATCTAGTCATAGTAGACGCACTCACAAAATGGCCACAAATCTACGCCATGGTGAATTGCACAGCCAGTGAAACAATCAGCAAGTTATCCGAACTGTTTAGCTGCTTTGGAGTTCCGGAGACTTTAGTGACCGATAACGGCTCACAATTCACTGCAGAATCATTCAAGCACTTCAACGTTAATGAGATTGTGCACATACGATCTCCACCGTATCACCCTCAATCAATGGGCCAGACAGAGCGCTTCGTGGACTCATTCAAAAGAGCACTACTGAAAGGGGAAGGAGAGGGGACAAGTCAGGTAATTACGAAATTCTTAACAGCTTATAGAACCCTATTGTCCCGAATGGGAAGTCCCCTGCTGAAGCGATGTTCGGGAGAAGCATCCGAACCATATTCGACGTCATGTTACCGCCTAATCTAATGGATGGACGCAGACAGAATCAGAATATTCGTAGTTTTAACGTCGGTGATAAAGTGCTCGTTAAATCATACATTGGGAAAAATCGTTGGGAACCGGGAGTCATTGAGAAGAGAATGGGGAGTGTTTTATGCAAAGTGCGTGGGGCTTTCGGAATGTGGATTAGACACATTAATCAAATACACAGAGAGAAAAGGACTCTAGACAGGGTCGATAGTCAAGTGAGGCTTCCGCTGGATATAATTACAGATACTCCAATGACAGGAACCCTAACAGATACTCATAGACGCCGGATACCAAGAAAGTCCGAACGCCGCAGGAAACCAGTTATAAAGCTGCAAGTAGACCCGAAGAAGTCTTATTTTTTGAAAGAGGGGAGGTGTTGGGGTGATCCAGAAAATTGCTTGCAAAAGACAAGCAAGCATCAGGAAACACTAAGAAGCGTTTCGTCCAATCAGCGTTCACTTGGAGTCTTGGCCAGGAATATCAAGGAAGCGAAACGTCACATGCAGAGGCTCTGATTGGTTGGCTGCTACACTGCTACTATGTTTAGTAGCACTCCAGAATATTCCAGCGACCCAAGAACATTTAAAATATTATAAAAACCCTATATTTTCTGTAATAAAATGAACCTTGGAGTAAACTACTTTTCGCATACTTTGAGTCTTCTCTCTCGTGTTCAGGTCGCTGTCTAGTTCTAGCTTGGGGGTTACAGAATAGCTTAGGAGACGAATATAACGTTCAAATCCGCAAGACTTATCAGTCTACTTTAAAAATAATACATCTCATTTTGCCTCATGCATTTCTGTTACAACTGATCGGTATATTTAGTCTATTTATAACAATTCACATCAAAGTTTGGCATAGTTTGTGAATCGGCTTTCACCAGGAATATTTTTTGGTTGTGGACCGAATTACTTGTTGAAAACCTGTTTATATGGAATCAAGAATATACCAAGTTCGAACTGTTGATAATTATTTCAGCTTAGTTTGTCAGTAGAATATGAAAAAGATAAGAGATTATTTATACAGTTAAAAGAGACGTCCAAAACTAGATGCATTTAATAACCCAAATATTGAATAAATTATTAATTACTACCGGATTTTTTATTTATGGAGAAAACGCTGAAATAATTATCAACAGTTCGAACTTGGTATATTCTTGATTCCATATAAACAGGTTTTCAACAAGTAATTCGGTCCACAACCAAAAAATATTCCTGGTGAAAGCCGATTCACAAACTATGCCAAACTTTGATGTGAATTGTTATAAATAGACTAAATATACCGATCAGTTGTAACAGAAATGCATGAGGCAAAATGAGATGTATTATTTTTAAAGTAGACTGATAAGTCTTGCGGATTTGAACGTTATATTCGTCTCCTAAGCTATTCTGTAACCCCCAAGCTAGAACTAGACAGCGATCTGAACACGAGAGAGAAGACTCAAAGTATGCGAAAAGTAGTTTACTCCAAGGTTCATTTTATTACAGAAAATATAGGGTTTTTATAATATTTTAAATGTTCTTGGGTCGCTGGAATATTCTGGAGTGCTACTAAACATAGTAGCAGTGTAGCAGCCAACCAATCAGAGCCTCTGCATGTGACGTTTCGCTTCCTTGATATTTCTGGCCAAGACTCCAAGTGAACGCTGATTGGACGAAACGCTTCTTAGTGTTTCCTGATGCTTGCTTGTCTTTTGCAAGCAATTTTCTGGATCACCCCAACATAGACTTTAACCAACCCCTTCCTTTCATCGTAGGAAAGCAGTATTACTGAAGATGCTGATTGAGTGAGGGTAACACCTTACTGTTGTAACACTCCAGTACAGTCAACAGTACAAATTTGCACTAGGATTTTGAGTCATATCGTACTCCAACCAACCTGCATAGAATTGTAGAACCTAAAGGAATAAATGTTCTAACTAATATAACTTAACCAGAGGTTTTTATAAGAGGCAAGCCCGGCCACTATATCAAGCAGCAGATACGAGCCGAGCGATTTCGATAACACATATTATAACCAATTAAACTAATGTTAATGTGTTCTTTGGAAAAACTCAGAATCATGTAAATAAGTGATGACAGTAACAGTTGCTCAAGCTTTCAGGGCAATTTCTGATTACTTACAACTTTATCAAGAACTATAATCGTCATGAAACAAAACTTTATCATAGATATTTTCAGATAGTTTTTTTCACAAAATAAAATTGAATGAAGCATCACTGAAAATCGGAAAACACATAGTAATTGTTCCACCCTGGCTTGGGAACCATCCGTCATGTCCACCACTCCTGACTCTAAAAGGAGTCGAACATACCTAACCTCACGGAGATCACATTACCTTTAAGCAGTTGAGTTAAAATCTAATAGTCCAAATTTCTAACTTCCATCAATTATTGATATGGTATTACGATTATTCAATATCATCAGTGATACTTGCCACATACCCACTCTATAGTTCAACTCTATCAATTATGATTTCCCACTAGGATGTCTAGAATTTATTATGAAGTTAGTTATTAATGAGTGCATGATTACTGTTTAGTTGTTGAGAATAGTTTGGATGATTGTAGACATTGTTGAGACAAACTATCACAGGCTCTGATCAATCCTAAATTTAAATACATCCGTTAGTCTATTTTCGACTGATTAGCCCTAGTAGACAAATCAAGATGCTTGGAAATTCTCATGTAAATTTGATGATAACTCTAACGCTATTACGGATTTGTTGTTGGAGTGAACATATGGTTTGCTCTCGATTCACTTTTGGTAGAATTAAGCGAAGTACGGCGTTCGCACAAATTTTGTAAAAAATAAATCCATGCTCTTTAAAGTCAGAGACAAAATTATTCAATATAACACTTACATCACTAAGATACCGGATAAGTGAACATTCTGATCCATCGATTCCTAATTCAACATAACATGAATGAGTTCCCCAACGGGTTCGCAACCACTAGTAAAGCAGAATGAAAATAGTATCCATTTAATCATTTTTTTTTGGAGAATATCATCTTATTAATGGGTAACTGAACTTTGATGAGATCTAAACAACCAATAAAAAACCTTCAAACTGGGGTTGGTTTGCAAATATCAACAACCAATTAGATCCTCACTCCGAGCCACCACTTAGTCAGGTGACAAAATTGTAACTTGATCAGTAAAATTTGATTAGTACAAACAACCACATAAAATGAAAATGGTAAACAATCAGCGATTGACTAGTGTATATGAGTGAACATGAAGGTTTTATTGAATTCGTTAGATTGCTTGTATCAAAAAGAAATACAACTACAAGGTTAACAATAAGAATACAAATTGCTGTTCCAAGTTAATAAAACGTGACTAACTGTTGAATGTTAGTTGTGAGACGTTTAATCGAATAATGAATGGAGAGATATAGCATGATAGGTGATATATTAGACCAAAACATAACCTTAAAGATTATTTCAAATCACCGGCCACCAATTTCTGAAAATGTTGCTATGTTTTCTAGGGGAAAAAGATGTACATTTATGAATGAGTCGATCTAGATTTAGTCAATAAAGCTTCCTCCTCACTCAAGTGGCTGGTTCGAACTTATATCAGTAGTAGGCTAGAACGGCCGCAAAACATAATAATGAGAAAATCAGACTTGTTAATAGTCAGAAAATACACTGGTTTTTGACTGATAAGAAGTCGTATTACACAAGACAATTGACTAGATGCAGCAGTGAAACTCCTAAACTTCGTACAGGCAATGAACCAAATGTAAACGATGAACACACTAACCAGTTGTCAAAACTTTATAAAATAATAATAATAATAATAATAAATGTTTAAAATGACTACAGAATATAAGCCAATTTACAGACATAATCGGGCTGATGCAAAACGAGAGTCGTAATAAAAAGAAAACTTGAGTACATTGTTTGAACAGAAATGACTCATAAAGTATTTTGACAGAATATCTGTGATAGAGTTGTGAATAACGTAAAGCATAAAATTTATGGAAAAGTGCATAATCACAGGTGATTTCACTTTAATGTACAATATTATTGACGGCACACACACAGTCCCAAGTATTAAAAGGATATAGTTGTCACTAATAAGCATTCTATGATAAATAGTCACATGTACTAAGATAGAATATCTACAATGTTATAGGGGTTTTAGAATAGCGTATGTCATATTTTTTTCACGAAAGGTACACTTAGCATTTTATTCGGTAGAGTCCAGCTTGAATTTCTGAACTACTTTAGCATTCGACATTGAATTGAAGCCTTTGTAATTGTTATTGGGCAACGATTTATTGTGAGATGGTATAGTACGTTTAGTTTTCTGAAGAGAACCGAATTTCATGAAGCAACACAATTACCAGTAAAAAGGTCTAACCACGTTATTGAATTATATTCATGATTGTAATAGATTTATCGATACTTGATATTCTTAAAAAGCTGTCATATTTGTTTATGAAACCAGAGAATAAATTAGCTTTTCGGGCCAAGTCTTTCTTTTTAATAAAAAGACTGAAACGTCAACGTTATTAAAAGATTAAATCAAAAGATTTGTTCAAGACTCAATTTATTTGTTGAAGTTCAGTGTACAAACTAATGGGATATAATGCCCAATAAATCATTCTATAGATTCGTACAACTGTTTTATCTATCGAACATAACGAAATTCACCAAAACGAACATAAAGCCTAGTGTGAAAACAAACTTTATTACAAAGCAAAAGTTTCCCATCATCTTTCAACTGAAATGTTAAAATATCAACACACTAAAACGTAGATTTAATGAAGATTTGTAGTGAAATGTTGTTATATCCGAACGAAGAATAAATGAATTACAACTTCTAGAAATTATTTATGGACTACTATTACATATATTCTGATTGGGTAATTATTAAGTACCTAGATTATATATATACCTCTTATCATAAGCTTCCATTTGACTTATTGGTCACGGTTATACGATTTACTATTCTTAACTTATTCCCAATTTATCAGTTACAGTAGCCCACACACAGCCACTTTTGACCTGATCTTGTATAAAAAATATCTTTCATTTTATCGTGCGATGCGGTCTAAACTGCTTGTATATAAACCAAGTATGTCTGAAATATAAGATTCATATAGCGGAGGTTGATATTTGCGTTCCTGACTGGATGGGCTGGATTAGGCGAGAAGCTACTATACAGAGGACTAATAAGGACTCCGAGTTGACTCAAGGCAGCTCGTGCTGATTAACGCATTATTGATTTAGCACAAAGACAAGGTCATATTAGTCGGTGTTCTGACTGACGATCTTGTTACATGATATTTGGTGGACCATAGGACATAACAAATGTAAATTAATGAACCACAAGAAACATTTTGAGAATGGAAGATATGAGATAAGCTACATTATCAATCATTACCAATTAAATACTTAACAACACAAAAGCAAACAAGAAAAAAATCACCGTTTTTTTTTTCCAAATTTATCTTTAGTTTATTAGAGATATGAAGAAAATTATTATATGAAAAGTATTTATGTTTGTGAAACTCAATCTTTAAGAGAATACAGTAACACCACCTATCAAAAATAACAATCTGAAGAATCCAATCTTAGCAGTAGACAAGCATAAACATCCTTAACCTTCAAACTCCTAAGCAAGTCTTTTTTTAAATAATTCTGTTGCTGGCCTTGTTGTCACGTTTATAACTACTGAGCTCCAGGTTAAACTTACCCGTCCCAACCCCGCTTTACCCTAGGCAGGCGTGTTATGTCTGAGGACCCCCGATGAATATCACGTGACAAGTCACTAAATAGAATCCTGATTCTAGTTCGGTCTATTTCGCGCCTAGTATCTCTGACTTGTCCAATTGAATACCCACTCAGCACCATTAAACTCGGGTCAATAGCTAAGTTCCTATTAGTCTATTATTGACAAGTCTCTATTTATGCTCTATCCATGAGTCGAAAAATCAGTGACCGGTAAGTGGAATATACATACACATAGTAATCTAGTTACAACAAAATTATAATTAGTAATAATCCAAAAAAACAAGTTCAAACTTCTGCAGTATTTGTTTTGTTATAACGAACCGGATGACTGATAATATAAAATTTTACTTACTACCATGTTTTATTACTTCAAATTGTAAAACTATAAACAACTTGAATTATTTCATTAAAATGAAACATATTTACAAAACTTACTTCAATCTTTGAAAAACATTCCGGGTATAGTGGTATTTCTCTAGCTTGAACAACACAGTTTTCTTGTGCATCTTGTAGAAGATCTGAAGAATCAAAGCAATGAGTAAACAAACATAACTCAAAATAAACTTTGGAAAACTACAGACTATACATTTTTTATAAAGACCGAAAAAAAATCAGTTACATTAAACTTACTGAACTCCTTTAAGACAAATAAACCACTGAGTAATAGCGATCATTTCATGGATATCGACTTGGAGGTTCTCACTTCCCTATATGGCACGGGGCAAGTAGCCGTTGATATTATGAACTGTTATATCTTATGTTATCCTAGTGAAGATTAAATTACAGGTAACTTCCAAGGTCTATTCATGGACTAATATTCTATAAATATTCTTATTGTATAACTACTCAACAATTACACTATGTATATTTGTATTCCTTTTATGATAAGCTTCATTTTGACCTATACTTTATTATTGTACGATTTACGCTTCTTAAGTTATGTTCAGTTTATTAACTAATGCCTCCCACATTCACAGCCACTTTTTGGGCTTATTTGTGTACAAATATTATTTCCTATTTTATGGTACGTTGCGGTCTGTATGATTGATATATAAACCAAGTATGTCTGAAATAAACGATCTGGTCTGATCTGCTCTGATTCTGAAGCTGGTATCTTGTTCTGGACTCAAGTGGAAGGGCTCGTAGGACATAGGACCAATAAGGACGCTAAACTGCCCACACCGGTTGAACGTCATTGGTTGGCCTAGTGTGAAGATTCGTATAAGTCGTATCCGGATTGGTAGATAAATCGCGTGATAGAAAATCAGACATCCAAGGTCATAACAATTGGCGACGGGGATTTTGGCAAAAACAATATAGTTGGGAGACGCAAGGTCATAACATCTTACACTGGTGTACTTAAACTTTTTTAATCTGTCTATTTCAGCCTAGCAACAACGTACTGTGGGAGAGAACAAACCAGATCCCAGTGGAGGAAGAAATCAGGAAGAAGCGCTGGAAGTGGATAGGACATACATTGAGGAAAGCACCGAACTGCGTCACAAGACAAGCCCTCACATGGAATCCTGAAGGTCAAAGGAAAAGAGGAAGACCAAAGAACACATTACGCCGAGAACTGGAGATAGACATGAGAAAAATGAACAAGAATTGGATGGAACTAGAAAAGAAGGCCCAGGACAGAGTGGGTTGGAGAATGCTGGTCAGCGGCCTATGCTCCATTGGGAGTAACAGGCGTAAGTAAGTATGTCTCATGTTCTTTAATTAGAGTAGAAATTTATGCATCAGTGATTCATTTTCTTTTTAAAAATATGGGTGAAAAATTAGTTATCGCTCATTCATTGTTCAGAATGGTTTATGTTCCCACCGGGAAGTATGTTTAGAGCAGCGTTCCTACAGTTGAAGAAAAAATGGAACTTAAAACAACTGCCAACCAATATCAGTGTCAGAATCTTCAATATGAATATCAAAACAGTTCTACTGTACGGAGCTGAAACTTGGAGAACTACTACAGCTATCACCAAAAAAGTACAAGTATTTCTAAACAGTTGTCTATACAAGATACTCAATGTCCGTTAGCCGGATACCATCAGCAACAGCCTGCCGTAGAAGAGAACAAACCAACTTCTAGCTGAGGGGGAAATTAGGAAAATATGCTGCAAGTAGATAGGATATACATTTCGGAAATCATCAAACTGAATCACGAGGCAAGCCCTAACTTGGAGTCCTGAAGGGAAGTGGAAAAGAGGAAGATTAAAGAACATAATGAGTCGAGAATTGGAAGCAGACATGAAAAGGATGAGTAGGAAATGGAAGGGACTGCCCAGGACAGTGTTGGATGGAGTGTTAGTGGGCGGCCTATGTTCCTCCGTGAGGAGTAACAGGAAATATGTTTATTTAGTAGACATATCACAAATTGTAATATAGGTTTAGGTATCATACAAAGTAAAAACAAACTCATAAAGTAATCAAGAGAGCTTACCCAAATAGTTAATCTTTTTGTAGTTTGATTTCTCATTATTATTCATTTTCAAACCTCGAGCAGTATGAGGTACAAATGGTGCCGAGTTTATAGATTCGGAATAATGTCTAGTTACTTCAGGAGATGAGTTCGTTAAATTAGAGAGTTTTGATTCTATCTGGTCAATACGACGTAGCACGTCGTCTAGAATAACGGCCAATGTTTTCTTTAAGTCTGAAAACAGGGAGAAAAATATAAGTGGCCCAAAGATCAAATGAAACTAATCACTTATTAAATTTAGTCAATTTAAAAAAAGGTACAAATATCTTTACATTTGAAGTAAACGTCAACGTACAACCACTGAAATCGAAAGGAATACAAAGTAACTGTCCTTTAGAATTCAACTATTTCATTGACACAACCTTATATTCGGAACTGTCGTGATCTCTCAGCTATAAATATTTTCCATTGCTTTATAGCTGAATACAACTCGTGTACTGTTTGTAGAACCACAACCTAATATTTGAAGACTAGTGTAACTACACACTAGGATCAATTTTAAAACAATCAATCAAATCTTAATTATTAATTTCATGGATCTCCATAAATTAAGCATTAAAAATGTATTTTGTTTTAACAGTGAGAAAGTTAACTAACCGTCAACCAGTGAAAGTGATTCGTGATAATTTAGAAAATTATAAGCAAGTCTTACAGTTATTACTGACCTTTTTTAGGTCAAATTGTATTTCATTTGATTAGAAAGAGTGGTTATACTTTTTACTGAAAACTAAATGACGTACAAGAGATGTAGAATGTTGCAGAGGAACTTTCATTTGACTAAATTTGAGTCTATCATAAAATTGAGGAAAAACAAGCACATTAAGTAAATTCTTTTCACTTGCCTTCTTCCATGATCTGTAATGTTAATTCTAAGTAACTGTTTCCCTTTGGAAAGAATCCGACACACAGCTCATAAAATTATTGAGAAAAATAAAATACCTAGGATTCAGATAACGAATTTACACTGAACGTACAGTAGATTCAAAGTGTTCTGACTGATGGCAGCGGTTTGGTAATACTCTTTCACTTTGAAAGGAATACTAGAAGAGAGTTATCGATTTCTCTACCGTATTGATGACGCAAATTTTCTATAACATACAAGGTTTATCATCTCTTAACAGGTGGAAGAAAGAATGATAGTGTGAATAGTATCCGAAAATTTTACAAGGAAGTTTTTATATATGGGAAACTTAAATCCACGGAATACTATTACATACACATCAGATATTATCATGATTTGGTGATGATATATGTCAAATAATGATGATTCTAATATGAAAACCTATTAAATGTATTACGAACATGAATTTATTGGATTAACGATTAAATTAATAAAAGAACAATTTACTGACTTGACAGTAAAGTACATACCATATCCCGTCAACTCTGCGCTGTAAGGATCATCAAAACCCACATTCTGAGTTTCGGCCAAAGCTTTGACATACTTTCGGGAGAGGTTAATAATATCAGCCTATAAAATATCAAAGCATATGTCAATCTTTTTTACAATATAATCAATCAAAAATATACGTAAATTTTTGTATGTTGTTACTTTCTATTGATAAACATATGGTGAGAAATATATTCTAAAATCAAAAGAACACTGTTTAAAAGCTCGCCCACAACTTCAAGCAAGATTAAACAGTAAGTAGGATAGTATACATCAATGAACAATACATTTTCAGCAAGAACATTAGAGATGTCTACAGAAATCTGTCTTCCGTTTCCCTCTTCTTGAGTACGCGGTCACAGATGTAACTTTTTGGCATATTTATTCTCTAAAACTAATTTGACTATCAGATATACTTCTACATAAATAATAGTCGATTAGGATGAAATCCAACCAACTAAACTTTTTGTCTCCTATATGTGATAAACTGGTCTTCTATTAGCTGAGCCATTATTAACTGATTTTGGGGTGTCCATAAAATAAGAAGTCAGTTTTATACCACAGACGCGCAATATAAATTTAGTAAAAACGACATCTAGCAAGTACAAGTAAAATATTAATGGTGAATGGATATAGCGTGCTAGAATAAGACCTAGAATCTAAACCTTTGTTTGCTGAAGAATAATAGAGCTATAAAATTGATTTTTACTGAAATCAAGAACCAATCCAAGTTAAGCCACCATTGAAAACCTGAAAACACTGGACGGCCATTTCCTCTCAGGATGGAACTTCTCGGCAGTGTACATCCATGACCCGTACCAAAAGGCATCGAACACAGGACCTTCGGTTCCGGGGCAAAAGCTTAACATCTAGATCATTGGGCTGGCATTCAACAATTTTAATGTCTCACTTCAATTAATCCACGATATTACGTGACATTCCGTTGTCTTCGGTAGGTAACTGCCCCACACGCAACACCGTTGGACTTCACTAGTCATTGAAACTCAAAAAATTTCACAGATCTACACCAAAAATTGATTTTTGGCAATGGTTTGTGTCCCCAAATGCCCTGGTATGACCGAGAGCGGGGTTGGTCTGCCCTACCTCTCGAAATACTCTCACATGGCCACGCATATACAGCCTCTGCCAGGGAAGTCCTACTCATTGCCTTCTCGTGGCGGGGGTGTTGTTTACGAAAATGAGAGGACGAAAAGCGAATGTCCGGCGCTCTAACCAGATCCCAAACCAAACCAATGGTGCACATGGGCTCCAGTATCCTGAGGGAACAAATGGCGTATGAACCCATTTTCGGTCACCGGCTAACATGGGACTGCATCTCCTTACGATGCTCCACTGCCTTGTGGGTTAGACCTTTAGGTCAAAGGCTCGGGGTGTGGACCCCCAAGTAAACCACCTGCTTCGATCTGGGCACCCGGGCAGTATCACAGCCCACACGCAAATGATGAACTCTCTATATCTATGGGAACTACTTTTCTCGCTTCGAATAACAAACAAATGATTCAAATTATTGTCATTACTATTATTATTACCATTATTATTGTTATTACTCTTATCATTTATTATTATTATTATTATTATTATTATTATTATTATTATTATTTACTACGACATTATTCACCCTCTTTTATTCCTACTCTGTCTATACTTATTTTTCGACTTATACAGCAGCTCGTCTTTGGTGGAAATTCGACTGTATCTAAACGTTCTCGAGTCACTGTCCGGTTGAAAATTGTATGTTACCACCGAATATGAGTACTGAAGCAGTTTTTCTGAAACCACGTGCACCATTCAAACTGGCTGCCTTCAACGTTCGCACATTTATGCAGGTCGGACAACAGATAGGGCTGGCTATGTCTTTGGAAAGTCTTAATATCGATGTTGTTGTCTATCCGAGACCCGTATTCAAGACTCTGGCGAAGTACTACAAATTCGATCTCCATCTGTCGCTTCGAAAAGCTTGTTTTACGTGCGCTTATCCGGGGACCCTGTGGCATCTTCGTCTGGTCTTGCTGGCGTTGGTGTCGCACTAAGCGCTAGAGCTGAGGCAGCACTAGTCGATTGGATCCCCATTAACAGTCGGTTATGTGCTGTTAGATTAGAAAGTTCCATCAAAGTGAGAAGAAATCGGCGTGAGAAACGATGTCTTTTCGTCATCTCCGCCTATGCCCCGACAGATTGCAGCCCGGATGCAATCAAGGATGAGTTTTACCACCAGTTATCTGTTCTTCTCCAGAAAGTGCGTTCGACAGATATTGTAGTACTAGCCGGAGACTTGAATGCTCAGGTCGGGCGTCTAGGCACAGAAGAGAGTCGTTTAGGTGGCCGATGGGGACTCGTTGGTCGCAGGTCAGATAACGGGGACCGTCTACTGCAACTTTGCACAGACCACAACCTGTTTCTGGCTAGCACTAACTTTCGGCACAGTCATCGCCGATGTGCCACCTGGCGTCCTCCCTCTGCATCTCAAGCCTGGACTCAGATTGATCACATCGCGATCAGCTACCGCTGGCGTGGTTGTGTACAAGACTGCCGCTCCTTTTGGAGTACCTATCTGGACTCTGACCATGCCTTGGTCTGCGCCAATCTTGCCTTACTTTTCAGTGGACAACGAAGTGACCGCCATCAACGGATTGATGTTAGCAAGCTGGTTGCAACTTCTGTTGCAAGTAAGTATCGAACCGAGCTAGCCTCTAGGCTAGCTACCACTCCACCGAAAAGTATAGATGAGCATTGGTTGCAATTGCATGACGCCATGAAAATGGCGGGAACAGTCAGTTGTGGGTTTGCGAAACGTCCCGCTTTAAGCACTGGGTTTCTTCTGGTTCCTTACAACTCATTGAAGCCCGTCGGTCTACTCCGGGTGACCGTGAGTTTGACCATAAACGAAGGATGTTACGTAAGGAAATTGGGCAAAGCTTGCGTAAGGACCGAGAAGCCTGGTGGTCGGAGCGTGCTAATGAGCTGGAAGCAGCAGCTGCATCTGGTAACTACCGGAAGCTCTTCCAACTCATCCGAGCCACTGGCAGCAAGAAGTCTGGTGTGAGTGAAACAATCTGCGAGGATGATGGGATGCCAATCACTAACATCCATCGACGTCTTGGACGATGGGCAGAATTTTTCGAAGGGCAGTTCAACTGGCCTGCTGCTCCGGCAACATCGGTCAGACTGTCCTGCCCTCCATGGCCGGTGACGACTGATCCACCAAATGAGGAGGAAGTCCGCAAGGAACTCCAACTCTTGAAGCGTTACAAATCACCTGGCCCAGATGACTTACCTCCGGCTCTTTTTAAAGATGGTGGTGACTTTTTGACTAAGGAATTGACGACGTTGTTTACAAAGGTTTGGGAACTAGAGAGTGTACCAACGTCATGGAATGAGTCGATAGTTGTCCCTATCTTTAAAAACGGTTCTGTTGTAACGGGTGACTGCAGGTTATGATAAGCAGAGTTTATATCGATCGATTCAGTGACACGGAAAACACGTAGTGAACGACCTAGAGCCCGAATTGGTCCCGCTTCCCTGTCTAGCCCAACCAGTTGAGTCTAGAACGCAAGTCACAGCCTCTGAGTTATGAATCATTATATTTCAGACATACTCTATTTATATACTAACCAAACAGACCACATCGTACCATAAAAATAGAAAACAACATCTGTACAATATTTAACGAGTGAAATAAATAATGGCCAATAGGAAATGTTCATTTAACGTCCAAGGACATCATTAGACTTAACATGATAATGATTGGCACATTATTCCTCAACATCCATAACAGGTTGACGTCGTTCCTGTAACAACTATCGGGGGATAAGTCTACTTCCGATTGCGTCCAAGCTATTGGCTTCCGTCATTCTTCGTAGGTTGTTCAAAACCCGAGAAATATTGATTTGCGAGGAGCAGGCTGGGTCTCGTTCTGGTCGAGGATGTATTGATCATATCTTCACCCTCCGCCAAATGTTAGAACACCGTCATACTTATCAAAGGCCAACAATCTTAGTATTTCTTGACATCAGGGCTGCCTTCGATTCGTTGGACAGGACTGTTCTCTGGGATTGTCTATTGAAGAAGGGTGTGCCTGAGAAGTTTATTAACATCCTAAAGGCCCTTTATACAAACACCTCAGGTAGAGTGTGAGCATACAACCACATTTCTTCATTGTTCCATTCGAGCAGTGGGGTTAGACAGGGTTGCCCAATCTCACCATTCCTCTTCAACTTTGCCATCGATGACATTCTGGAAACAGCTCTGATGGATGTAAGTAATGGCGGTGTGGATCTGCTGCCCGGAGAAAGACTTCTCGACCTTGAGTATGCGAATGATAGTGTCTTACTGTGCGATAATGCCCAAGGCATGCAATCCGCACTTAATCAGTTGACAATCAGTGTCCGTAGGTATGGTATGTGCTTTGCACCTTCGAAGTGCAAAGTACTTCCACAAGACTGGTAGGATTCTAATCCTGTACTCACCCTAGATGGTGAGCAGATGGAAGTAGTCGAGAAGTTCGTGTATCTGGGTAGCTGCATAAGTGCTGGTGGGGGTGTGAGTGATGAGATCAATGCACGTATAGTGAAAGCCAGAGCGGCTTATGCCAATCTGGGCCATCTTTGGCGCCTTCGTGATGTTAGTCTGGCTGTAAAAGGTCGGATTTACAACGCGTCGGTGAGAGCAG
Source organism: Schistosoma mattheei (assembly GCA_944470405.2). Taxonomy (NCBI): domain Eukaryota; kingdom Metazoa; phylum Platyhelminthes; class Trematoda; order Strigeidida; family Schistosomatidae; genus Schistosoma; species Schistosoma mattheei. The sequence goes on from OX103947.1 coordinate 78,151,036, forward strand.
TCTTGCTCTATGCTTGTGAAACCTGGTCTCTCCGAGTTGAGGACGTTAGACGACTATCTGTGTTCGATCATCGTTGTCTCCGAAGGATTGCTAACATCCAGTGGAAACACCATGTCAGTAATGCAGAGGTTCGGCATCGTGTGTTCGGGCACAGAGACGATAATGCAATCGGTGTCACCATCTTGAAACACCGAGTTCGGTGGCTTGGACATGTTCTAAGAATGTCGACCCAGAGAATTCCACGTCGTGCATTATTTGCCGACTCTGGGACTAGTTGAAAAAAGCGGAGAGGTGGTCATTATATGACATGGTGTCGTGAGATGAAAGAAAGCTGCAAAGGACTGGCTTGTGTTGGTCCTCCACGACTCTCTGGCTGGGGTCCGAGAGATGGTGCAACACAGTGGCTAGAGACGTCATCAGATATGGCTCAGAATAGAAGCCGGTGGAGATCCTGCCGTAACCTTCCTTTACTTTCTTCATAAAAAAAGTGGTTGTGTATTCCTTAACTGAAAGATTTCTTCTGATTGTACCTTTCCGTTCCCCCATTCTTACCATAATAATTATTACACCACCTTACATCAATCTCTTCGTTATTATTCTCTCTTTTTTTCTTTTCCTTCCCCTTAAATTCTCATTGTTTTGTGTGGTGCATATATATTTGGCACACTCTTGTACCAATATTTATAAATAATGGTTTGTGACATATCATTATATCACATGTGTGAGTATTTTGTATTTATTTATTTAAACACATAAACATTGATACAAGGGGGCACCAAATACATATGCGCCACACAATAACAATAAGACCAGTAGCAGTCATCATTGCTTTGTGTGAGCGTTGGAATACTACCGTGGCACCCGAACCAAAACAGGTAGTTTTCTTAGGGAACCACACTCCGAGCCTTTGACCTAAAGGTCTAATCCACAAGGCAAAGGAACAACGCTAAGAGGTGCAGTCCCATGGTAGCCAGTGACCAACAATAGGTTCATACGCCATTTGTTCCCTAAGGATTCTAGAGCCCATGTGCATCATCGGTTTGAAATCAGGGTTTTCCAACCCCCCTAGGTGGACCTCCGTGTCCACCAACCCGGTTGGCGCGCTGGATATTTGCTTTGACACATCTCAATTTTGTAAACAATACCCCTCCGCGAGAAGGCAGTGAATAGGACTTACCTGACAGTGGCTGTATACGCGAGGTCATGTGGGAGCATTTCGAGAGGGAGAGTGGAATCTCCCACCCTCGACCGTACCAGGGCATTTGGAGGCATTTTGTATGTAACCACGTTAGCTTACTACAATAACTTATTCTTCTGGCTACTGGTCTTGTCTATGATCACAAATCATTCGAGGGGGGAGACAATTCGGTCTTGTGAACAGTCATCATCTAACCACGTCACACTTTTTCACATCGTGTTTTGATCAGATGTCTATTCGTTTATTTTAACAATTGCAGCTCTCATTCACTTATTAAATCCTATTTAATAACGCGAATATTTGACAGTTAGTGATAATATAAGCACAAAAATGTACACAGAGAGGTGAAGGACCTCCCATTAGATTTCTAGAAGTTTTATTCCCAACAAATTCAGAAAAGCTAATATAGGCAGATAAATGTGAGCTCTTGTGAAGTCAGTGATTTAAATTTAATGCTTAAAATTAGTAAACGTGAGCATAACTGTTTAAAGGTTCATGTTTATTTAATTGAAATTTAAAAATATTTCTTCGCCTAAATTATTTTGTTCTAAAACGTTGAACAGAAATTTTGATTTAATGAAGACCAACGTCTCTTAAGAAGATTACGTACTTAAGTAATGTTTAAATTAATATAAAAATAGCGATTACACATACATCACTACGAAAAAGCATGTTATCAAAATGACAGTTTCTAGTCTTAGATTCTTGAAACCGATTGGCAATCTAATTTTCTGTTGTTTTACGATCACCTTTTCCTATAATCATCTCAACTAACTTCAAAATCTGTTCTCCATATTTACAGTACTTTACATCGAATTGTGTGATGACATGCCATAAATTTGGTTCAACCTTAAGAAATTTCGGAGTGATATATATAATTATATATATATAATACGCTACACAGGTTTAGTAATGTTTTGGTATAGTTTCCGATGTTGAGTTGGAGTGATTCTGTGATCTAAATACTTTGGTTTCCATAATAAACTATAGCGAAGTTTCGATTGGTATTTTTACTATAATTACAGATTGTAAGCATTTTATTCTGAGTGTTTAGTTTATGAAACTGAAAGTGAATGCTCATATATAAAACAGTAAACTCCATGACGAGGAACCAATATACACTAGAGGGTAAAACAGTTTCTTTTATTGAAGTTTATGAGTCCTGAAAATTCAGCTTTCTGAGTTATAGCTAAATTTTTCTTAGGATTACATTTTAACTAGAATTACTCGCTTTCCTCGTGGCTTCAGTTTCCGCGATCAAACGTTGCGCTGTTAAGTCCTGATCCCAAAGTAGAGTTCCTTGTGAGTTAAGAGCTACTGTATGAATCTCTATAATAAGACTAGGGTAACAACACACTCCCCTTTTCGAGATGTATTAGTGACCCCTAAGTATATTGTACAAATGACGATAATTATTTACCTTCCAACGATTTTGATTTAATCCTAGGTATCACGAGCCATGTTTTCAGTAAATCGAGTGTCTTAAATGTTTCAAAGTTGGTGTACTTTCTTGATTGGCCACTTCAGTAACTAAGTATAGGTTTATGTAATAAGAATTGAACTATAATAATTTCTAGGACTAGAAATAATACATGACTGTTCGTGACAAAGATGAAATAGAAAGGGGTCATATCATTTAAAAAACAACCGTTGAGCCACAGTTCTCCATGAAAATCTTATAGAGCTAGTATACACAGTTATTTTAGTCCGTCAATAATATGATAAATTCAACACAATCCTCAAGTTTCAAAACATACTTAATACAACACAAATAAAACGTACCCGATATTGTACAATAGATTGATTACCGTTATTTACCACCCAACATACTCCAAATAGAATAACGAGAAAGAAAAAGATGCACAGAACTCGAGCTTTTTTTAAATACCGTTTCATCGATTAACTGGAAAATAAAATAGGTTTTCCATAATGAAATAAAAAGGCTGTAGGCTCATAGCTGTAACTTGTGAACAGAAAGCATATTAAAGTCACAGAATGAGTATGAAAAATATATCCTTACCCAACTAATTCACAAAGATGTTAACACATAGGAAATTAATCGTACAGACATAGTTACAGCTAAACGCATCGATGATGCATGTTGACCTTCACGCCATAGCGATAGTGAATGCATGTAATCTACTGGATTTATATGAGGTGAGTCCATTTACTAAAAAATCGCCGGCTAAATATCATAAGACAATGCGTGACTATTTATTACTCTCAGGAAAATAAAATAAAAAATTATTTAACAAAATACGGCAACGGTCTACTGGGTATATGACTATTAGGAAACACAAATCAAAAGTCATTGACAGTTTTTTTCAGTTAAATATCAGACTAGATTCTTAAACGCCAAGTTATTGAACTAGTATGATTTGAGACACTAAAGAGGAAGAATGTAATTGTATGTTTTCATTATTAAAAGACAGTGTTGTTAAACAAGCTCTGAAGAAACTCGCAAAAAGGACAAACGTTTTACCAAAATTTTAATGGTCGAATGTTCAACTTTGAAACAGTTTTTTTTTATAAAAATGTGTTAAAACTTAAATGTTAGACCCTTGGAGACATTAGTTGTTGACTGATTGCCCAAAGTGGCCTATATTCATTCCACAGTTAAACGTAGAATTTTATTTGTGCACTATTCAATCACTTTATTTATTTGTTTTATTTAAACACAAACATTGGTACAAGCGAAACACCAAATACATATGCGCCACACAATAACAATAAGGTTAAGATACAGAGAAAGTGCGTATAATTAAAAAAAAACGACGAACAGAAATTAATGTATGAGTGAAACTATTAATAATAATAATAATAATAATAATAATAATAATAATAATAATAATAATAATGAAAGAGTTTAATTAGCAAAAATAACCAGGAAGAATCCTTTCAAATAAAGAAGATACGTTGATTTTTTATGAAGAAACAAGTTACAGCAGGATCGTCACTGGATTACATTCTGAGTCACACCTGATAACGTCTTAAGCCACTGTGTTGCACCATCGTCGTGCCCGAACACATGACGCCGGACCTCTGCACTACTAACATGTTGTTGCCACTGGATGTCAGCGATCATTCGAAGACAACAATGATCAAACACAGATATTCGTCTGACATCCTCAATTCAGAGAGGCCAGGTTTCACAAGCATGGAGCATGAGTGCTCTCACCGACGCGTTGTAGATCCGACCTTTTGTAGCCAGACTATACATTATTTATTTATTATTTTAACATATAGATATTGGTACAAGGAGGCACCAAACACATATGTGCCACACGGATCTCACTCGATGTGTGAGGGCTGTGATACTGCCCGGGTGCTCAAACCGAAGCAGGTGGCTTCCTTAGGGAACCACACTCCGAGCCTTTGACCTAAAGGTCTAATCCACAAGGCAAAGGAACAACGCTAAGAGGTGCAGTCCCATGGTAGCCAGTGACCAACAATAGGTTCATACGCCATTTGTTCCCTAAGGATTCTAGAGCCCATGTGCATCATCGGTTTGAAATCAGGGTTTTCCAACCCCCTAGGTGGACCTCCGTGTCCACCAACCCGGTTGGCGCGCTGGATATTTGCTTTGACACATCTCAATTTTGTAAACAATACCCCCTCCGCGAGAAGGCAGTGAATAGGACTTACCTGACAGTGGCTGTATACGCGAGGTCATGTGGGAGCATTTCGAGAGGGAGAGTGGAATCTCCCACCCTCGACCGTACCAGGGCATTCGATAGCTAGTCATAGACAGAGTAGAGCCTGGTACATAAGTGCATCGACTCAAGGCATCACACCACCACACTGATGACATAGTAGTAAACGTGGTAACAGTATTAATGGTAATAGGAAGTATTAGGCATAGAACATGTGAATTTAGAAAATACAGATTCGTGAAACAGAAAAACATTTTAAAATAATTTACAAACTTAAGATTTAAATGAGCTCAAGAAATGAGTGCATATGTTCCAATGGGAAAGTTTCCATGTTATTTCATCCAAGGTTTCTAACCAATGGTTAAGATGATCATGCGAACCTCAACTGGAGAGTCCGAACCTACCTATGCAGCTCAATCCAACCTCCATCGACTTCATGGACTGATGCCAAGTTTTGGTTTGGTCACCCCTACCTTACACCATCCGTCATCAAGAGTCGAGGTAAGCGGTGTTTGGAGATACGTAATACATGTCCTAATAACTGTGGTCGATAAAAATTCATTACTTTACCTGTCACACTAGTGACGGAACAGAAAACAGATAAATACAAAGTGCGGCCTGGTAATGACTCTTACTTTTAAATTACCACAGTATATTAACACGACAAGAAATCAACAGAAAGTAGATAAGTGATTAATGGTGCCAATTAGTGTTAGTAATGGCCTTGATTCTCTGCAAGTCTAGAAGTTTGTACAAAGGAAAACTTGTTAAGCACTCTGTAGATTACTCAAAATGCTTATACTCGTACATAAACCAAAGGACTAAAAGAAGAGGAAATATTCCAGCATTGTGGACAGTAGTGCTGCATCATTAGCAGAGGACGATCATGGTAAAGCTCAGGTATTCACATATTACTTTAGCAATGTATATACAGTAGAGATGCTCTCCTATTCGGTTCATGCAAAACCCAAACACACTAGACACTGTGACAATCAAAGAACCCGATGTATGTGGTCTGTTAAATGAGCTTGATATAGGAAAATCCATGAAACTTGATAAAATACATCTTAGGTTACCAAAGGAATTAGCCAATTTTGTCGTGATTCCTTGAAGCATATGTTTTAATCTATCTATAACCCAGGGTCGATTACCAAAACAGGTTATTCATGTCTCACTAACTTATTAGTGGCTCGTGAAAGCTGGTGCGCTCTTAAGTACCAAACGTCACTTATAGATGCAGCCTACATTGACTTCAGCAAAGGTTTTGACAGAATTCCTCACAATCGGTTATGTAAGTTAAGAAATGTCAGGGTTGGAGGCAATCTATTGATGTGACACCAACGAAGAGTACGAGTGAACTCAAAGTTGTCTAGTTGGGAAACTATGCTTAGCTGAGTACTTCAGGGTACAGTTTTGGGACCAGTGTTTTTCCTCCGATATGTAAATGACCTTTCTAGTTTCTTATAATCATCGGTTTTGTTATGTTGATATCAAGATATGGAAAGCGATAAAAAGGGCGATAGCTTGGAGCTTCAAAATGATCTAAAGAAATTATCTGAGTAATTTAAAATTTGACAGTCCCCAGTAAATGTTTTCGTGTGCATTATGATGTATATTAGTCAGTTTTTAAATTACTTAGTGATAAATTTGCATCTGATATGCTCTCACTTTTCTTGTCTTCAAAAACAGTGTTTACAAGGACACTCTGGAGACGTCCACAAGCACAGAACAAATTAATTGGCAGCTATCGACTTTTTCAACGAATGGGATTCATTACCTCAACACGTCGGGCTCAGTGGTTTATATAGGTCGATGGACCTCCTATCCTTATTATTGAAGACTGGAACACGTAAGTGGAGCTCCATATTTCGACAAGTTGGATTGACTGAGAGACCACCATTGCTAGGACTAATACAGGCCACCCTAGACTCCTGTTATTTTAGAAATGAAATGATCTGAACAGAAAGGCTAGATGAAAGTTGATTGGACGTGATGAAAAAGTTGGAAAAAACACTACACTTGGGAACCGAGTGGAAAAAATTTTCCTCATTTGGCGTTTTCCCTCTAGAACTAAGAACTGATGGCCTTAGGTATTTGTTTGAAGGAATAACAACAGATATAAAGTCAAATACTTAATAATTTTTAATAATGAGTGGTGAAGAAAAACTAGTTAGTTCAACCCTACACACCCCTGGTTGCCTACATTTAAATCAGAATATTTTTTAACTTCTTGCAATTGTTAACGACCGACAAACAAAAATGTAAACACTCGATCTGATGCGACCCTGTAAAATCAATGTGATGATCTTTCAATACTTCGCTTTCCTACTAAGGATCTTCGACTTATTACGGATTTTGAGTTTTTAGTGACTAAGCGGTATAAAGTAAAATAAAAACGAGTAAACAATGGACTGACATGTACCTTATCCTTTCAATCTGAATAACCAAACTGTAGCACATAACAGCCAATGACGATACGTCCTTGTGATGAAGTAAATTGAGAGTTGAAAAGCCTCGGTTTTTGTATTGAAATTCAGGTTTCAAATATATTCTATTGCACTTCAACCCGTTTTTTATCATACAAATGTGTGTGAATTAGATCGAAATAAGATATGTAACGGAAACATCATTAACCACTTCTATGACAACGGTATATACAAAATTCTTATGTTCAAATGGCTCTGGACAGGACGCAAGGTGGCCATATACTGGCATTTCGAATCTTTGATTATCATTTGGGTGTTAATATGCCCCATCGTTTTCCCCCGTCTAGTACTAACAATAACCTTCTACGCGCTCGTTTCAAAAAGGGCAGTGATTTTTGTACTTGTTGTGATTATACTTGCTTTGGGTACTTATTGCACCAAAAAGCATTCTTGGTCTACTTTAACTAAAAGTACTTTGGTTAAAGTTTGAAATTTTTTGTTAAGTTTTGTCCTGAGTACCATTTTTAAGTCTTTGACTAACACCTCTTCAGTCTTCAGTAATAAGGATAGGAGGTCTGTCGACCTATATTAATCCTTGCAGTTTGTAATACTATGGAGATCCAATCTCGTTTTGAATATATTAACAGATGGTGCTGATATTACGTGTTCCGGTAGAGAATTCCAGTAATTCACTACTCGGTGCGAGAAACGGAACTCCAAACGTAAACGGTTTGATCTCGGTTTTTGAACTTTCTTCGAATGTCCTCTCAAATGATCAGTCCTAGACGGAAGCAAAAGATAAGACATGTTAATACCAAGGTCATCGTTCAGTATACGATAGGCCAATATTAGATCACCCCTTATTCTACGGTAAGATAACGGAAATAAGTTAAGGTGTCTCAGTCTGTCTTCATAAGATAGGCCAGATAGACCTTGTACCATCTTAGTAGCTCGTCGTTGGACTCTTTCTAGCATATCTGCTTCATATTTGAAACAAGGACACGCTGCTTGAATCCCGTATTCTAAATGTGGTCGCACGTAAATCGGGTATAGTAATCTAAACATTTCATCATCTAAATACTGGAAAGACCTACGAATTGACCATAATACCCTATAGCCTTTTGCAGCAGCAGCCTTACAGTGACTAGTCGTTTTGAGATCATTGCTTAATATGACTCCTAGATCTTTATAGTTTCTTACTTTGGGTAGCAAGAATCCACGTAGTGTATAGTCATACGATTCATCAGAGTTATTTAACTGCATCACTACACTCTTATTTGGATTTACTTCCAGTGACCACCTATCTAACCATGCCACCAGTGAGCTAAGATCGTCCTGTAATACTATGCTATCCGACATGCTATGTATGGGTCTCCAAATCTTTATGTCATCAGCGAAGAGTAGAACGGATGATTTTGCTACAGTTGGCAATTCATTTACATAAAGTAAAAAGAGAAGAGGACCCAGGATTGTACCTTGGGGAACCCCACTTTTTACAGGTACCCACGAGGAGAGAGCCCCATTAACCCTTACCCTTTGTCTCCTGTCATGGAGAAAGTTACTTATCCAATCGACGACTGTATAATGGATTCCAAAACGTTTCAGTTAGAATTTAAGACCAGAGTGGGAAACCTTATCAAAGGCTTTACTTAGATCTATGAAAATCACATCCACAGGAGCATTCCGATCCTTTGCCGCAGCCCAATCTTCTCGTGCAATGAGAAGATTTGTCAAGCAAGATAGGCCTTTCCGAAAACCATGTTGTTCCCTGGAGAAAAGATTTTGCCCTTCAACATAGTTTATAACAGCTATCCGAATGATTTTCTCCATCAGTTTTACAACTGCACTAGTTAAGCTAACGGGTCTATAGTTACTAACTAAATCCCTACTCCCAGCCTTATACACTGGACTTATTATGGCGTCTTTCCAGTCTCTAGGAAGTCTGGACTGTCTCAGAGACATGTCGAATAGTATCGCTAATGGTTCAGCAATTTCATCCGATATGGCTTTCATAATCCTAGGATGAATATCGTCAGGACCACTGGACTTATCAGGTTTGAGATGCTGGAGTAGCCTTAAAACAGTATCTTTCTCAATGACTACAGGATCCATCAGCGAGCCGTCACGGTCGCGACGAATCATTGGTCGTTCCTCATTACCGATAGAAAACACTTTACTAAAGTATTCCGATAAAGCTTCAGCTTTTTCGGCATCATTCTCTGTGTTCACTTTGAGATCATTTTGTGTTTTTAAAACCTTTTAAATCTAATTACAATGGTTGGTAAGACTCACAAATGTGGGCAACCAAATTGTCTGTTCCCCGTTGAGGAGGGAATGCAGTGTGATGACTGTAATAAGTGGTACCACAAAATGTGTACACGCCTAAGTCATATGGCATACAAAAGATGCTCGAAGCGTAACTCGCATTGGCTTTGTATGTTCTGCTGAACGGATAAAAAGGTGCTAATTAAGGAGGCTATGGGCCTATTGGCTTTGGCCTGCAAGAAAAGCGACGACACATGCGCTGGCAACACCGGCATTGACAGTGACGAATGTGTCAGTGTAGTATCTGCTGTTACGCGACCTCACAAACAACCGACTCTGACCGACGCAAAAGTGAGATCTCGTTTAACATTAACAAGGGGAGTAATACCATCTGGTACTGACATTTATAATAATGCATCTTTAGTGGAAACCGACGAACTGGATAAAATCATCACCGTTCCGAATAGTCCCAATGTCCTGAGGGATGAAAAATGGACTACGGTACGTAGGAAACGAACGAAAGGAAAAAATCTGTAGGCAGTACACAGGTAGTTAGTAACTCACTGATGGACTCCCATTGTGAGTCACTAACTGCACTACCAAAATCTGATGGTAAGAGTGAAACCCATCCTGGCGTGACTGAGAAGAAAAATCGAATAACAGCTAAAACTAATGACTGTTTACTTGATATGACCTTGGTGAACTTGTAGAACTATGGTCTACTATGATATAATGGCTGCTCTAATAATAGACCTAATCCTAAATTTGTAGATTTGTCATGATATAACTGCCTTATCTATAAGATCTTACGTGGAAGTGACACCATCGACTACACCAACTCACTGTATCATATCAATTACCAATACATGATGTAGAACAAGGTTAGGCTAGAGGAAGAACAATATATTTAATATGAATAGAAGATATAAGGTAACATTCAGCAGAGACCACGCCTGCATGGTCGAGCCATGCCACTCGATCAACTCCAGTTCATTCAACTCTTTGTTCGCGCCTTCTCCATCGTTAGGTATTTCTCCGCGTTAGATATTGAATATCTATTTTCTGAGTAGTCTCGTGTTCACAGCTTTGTGGATTGTGTGGCTATTGTCCAATGCCACTACAAACTCTCAGACCAATCCGCCAAAGCTCCAAAGTAAAGCTTCGTCCAACACTGTTGTGAGTCATTCAAAGGACTCTGTTACAATAAAAGCTAATCGTAAGATATCACGGTCGAAAGCTGTTAACACAGTTTCAAAGGAAGCTAAACCCCTTCCTAGTTTAATTATTTGGAATCTAGAGGAGTCGAAAGACAACGACCCTGCTAAAAGACATGCACATGACCTGCAGTTAGTGGAGTCTGTGGTAAGGAATGTACTACCTGAAGAGGTTTCAGGGGTACATATTACAAAAGTAATACGACTTGGTAAATGGGTTGGAGGCGAGACCCAACCAAGAAGGATCCTGAAGCTGGTTCTCGGGAGTTTCGAAGAAAGAGACATATTATTGAAAAGCGCACAAAAAACTCGTGCCTCAAATATCCGTATTCGACCAGATTGGCCGCTTGAGGATCGAATCAAGTGGAAGAATGCTCTTACGGAGTTGAGGACTCGCAAATTAAATGGCGAAAATAACCTTACCATTAAGGGTTTTCGGGTAGTCAGGTCTTGGAAGCCAATGCTTCCGAGGCCTGTATGGGTAGAACGATTGATTTCCAAAACACCTTAAGTGTGTGCTACACGAACGCTCGTAGTCTTAGAAATAAAACGTCCGAGCTAAGTCTGATGGTGCAAGAATTATGTCCCGATATAATCGTTGTTACAGAAACTTGGTTCACCGTTGATATAGACTGTTCTCCTTTCATTGCTGGTTATATCTGTATCAGAAGTGATAGAGTTTCAAGTCGCAAAGGGGGAGGTATAATATTATACGTTAGGGATCACTTTCGTATACAATCAACCATATCGGAGGCTCATATCAGTGGCACATGTGAGGTTGCATGTTGTAAGATTAAATCTAGAAATGGGTTAGTGACTATAGGGGGAATATACCGTAGTCCGTCTTGTCTGCTGACGACTTTATCCTAAGACACATCTGTTCTTGGAGTATGGCAGAATGTTGTCTCATCATTGGGGACTTCAACGCACCGCATATCAACTGGATAGAGCTTACAGCTCCAGGTAGTGGTTTCGATAGCGACCTTTTATCTACCGTACTGCTGGGCACTCTGTATTAGTTTGACTCGTGGTGGGATAGTGTTGTCCATAGTACCGAAGGAAATTGAAAACCGGAGATGTTTCCTTTCATTTGCCGATAAAATCATAAAGGACAGTTAGGGATGAACATGCTGAAGATGACACAGGTATTCAGTGTTTGACAACGCTTCTACAGTAACACCTAATATAATTCGTTCCCACCCAGAGAAATCAAAAGACAGAGTCGAGGAGATCGGAAGAGTGTATTTGGCGATAACCAATATATCGGAATTCTCCGATATAATCTGGCTAGCGATTGCGGTAGATGTTGAGCACAGCGTTACCACACGTGATCTGGTGCGGATGCCTGACCGAGTGCCTTCAGCTAGACGAGTCCACTAAAACATATGGTCAGCATCCAATGTCGAAAACTTAGGGCTATTTATTTGGGGATTTATTTACCGCTACAGATCACTCCCCCCCCTAGTAGGGCAGTGACGACCCTAAGACGTGGCCAGCCAGAAGTTCAAACCCAACGAGTTTGTCGTTGGTAAACACTCTTCTGACAGCTTATTAAGTTTAGCAGCATCTGGTCGTCTTTCTTACTATATGGGACCGAGGTACAACATAGTAAAAAAAAGAAAAAGTTACAACGAAAATTTCGACTCCTCGTAAACTGCATCGTTCTTTTCGAGCCGTCCTGGAAAAGAAAGAAAAAAATGTAAGTGCATGTTGAAATACACTCGTATGTGCGTAAAAACACAATGTCGGCGAAAAGAAATGGGAAATTATTTCAAGCACACGTAATAGCGTTAAAAAAACGTTTTTTTTGGGTGTTTTCAAGTAAAAATATAAACATATAGGTATATTAAAAAAATTTTTAAATATTATAAATCGTAAAAAGAAAGATCGAGATAATATAAAATGTCGAGAAGTGCCTTACGTGCAATAGTCGTTTAAATGTTCTGGAAATCTAACTCTTCTTCCAGAACGTGTCGTTTTAAGTTTATTTTTAGATACATTCGAAGTAACATCGCGTGTGTTGGTTAGCGAATGAGGAATTATGAGTGTGGAGTCATGTCGTTCGATTGTAACGAAGGAAAATCGACGTAGATAGGATTTCCTTCTAAATACGCTGCTTTTAAGCGATCGATGCTGATGCTATCGTTGGTTCCGTTCTTATCGACTATATAGTACTTAGATTCACGTTGAAGAACTTTGAAGGGTCCTTCGTATGCTGATTCGAATGGTCGTCGATGCGAGTCTCGACGAATGAAAACGTGTGTACTATATCGTAAGTCAGGTTGAACGAAAACATCAGTTGATTGAGGTCGAGTGGAAGCAGGTTTAACTGAACGCATTGCGTTTGTAAGCCTGTTCGTGTAGGAGGTTAGATCCATGTTCATCGAAGAGCACGAAGGATCCACGAATTCTCCTGGAAGTCGAAGTGTCGTTCCATAAACGAGTTGAGCCGCAGTGTATCCAATGTCAGCTTTCACTGCATTGCGGATACCTAGTAAGACGAGTGGAAGAGCGTCGGTCCATTGTGAAACGTTTGCAGCTGATAGCGAAGCTTTCAGTTGTCGGTGAAAACGTTCTACCAACCCGTTTGCTTGTGGATGGTAGGCGGTCGTTCGGAAGCGAGTGATTCCTAAAAGTGTGGTCAGACGACGGAAAAGATCAGATTCAAACTGACGTCCGCGGTCTGTAGTGATGGTTGAAGGGCAACCGAAGTTTGCTACCCATCGTTCGACGAATGTGCGGGCCACTGTTTCAGCAGTGCTGTCCTTGATAGGTACTGCTTCTGGCCATCGAGTGAAACGGTCTACGCAGGTTAAGAGATAAGAGTATCCATTTGAATCTGGTAAAGGTCCTACCAAATCCAGATGAACATGGTCGAAACGAGCATCGGGAGTTTTAAACGAGCCTAAGGGACATTTATTGTGTCTGATAACCTTAGATTTTTGGCAGCTTACACAGGAGCGTGCCCACTCCCTCACGTCTTTATTCATGCCAGGCCAGCAAAATCGTTCTGCTATAAGCTTGATGGTTGCACGAACACCTGGATGAGAAAGTTTGTGCAATGTGTTGAAGACATTGCGTCGATAATGTTTCGGCACGATTGGGCGATCCCTACCTGTAGATGTGTCACAAAGTAAGGTTTCCTTACCTGTTCCCATCTGTTTGATGCGTAGTTTAAGTGTTGTGGACGATAACTCGTGCTGAAGATCACTGTCTTCTTTTTGAAGCTCGGCGAGTTTAAGAAGGTCGATTCCTTGGAAACTGTTCAAGGAAGTTATGCGAGATAAGGCGTCTGCAACTACATTGTTTGCTCCAGAGATGTGTTGAATATCTGAAGTAAACTGCGAAATGTAGTCCAGTTGTCGAGACTCACGGGGAGAGTACTTGTCAGAAGGAGAGCTTAACGAGAAAGTGAGCGGTTTATGGTCCGTGAAAAGAGTGAATTCACGGCCTTCGATATAGTGTTGGAAATGCCGTACAGCACAATACATAGCTAGGAGTTCCCTACCGAATGTGCTGTACCTCGATTCGGTGTCTAGCAACCTTCTAGAGAAAAATGCCAAGGGTTGCCAGGAGTTGTTAACCCATTGTTGTAAGACTCCTCCGATTGCTGAGTCGGATGCGTCTACTGCGATGCTAATGGGTGCTCGGGTGTCCTGATGTGCGAGCATTGTTGCTTTAGCGATCAGTTCCTTAACTGTGGAGAATGCTTTTCGTGCGGTGTCGTCCAAATTAATGGATTTCGCATTTCCACGAAGTTGGTCGGTCAGAGGTTTCATAAGTAATGCGCATTTCGGTATGAAACGTCTATAGAAACTTACCAGGCCGTTGAACGTGCGTAATTGCTTGACGGTGGTCGGTTCTGGGTAATCCAGAATGGCCGCCACTTTGGTTCTAAGGGGTCGGATACCTTGAGCATCGATAGTGTGTCCCAGAAAGTCTAACGAGTCGGTTCCAAATTGGCATTTCTGAACGTTTACAGTTATGCCATGTTTTTGTAATCGTTCGAAAACAAGGTCCAGATGCTTGAGATGTGTTTCTCTGTCCGGACTTGCGATTAGACAGTCGTCAACATACGCGTGTACGAAGTTGAGACCTCGAAAAACGTCGTCTATGAATCTTTGGAATGTTTGAGCAGCATTCCTTAGACCGAAAGGCATTCGCAAAAATTCATAGAGTCCGAAGGGAGTTATGATAGCTGTTTTCGGTATGTCGTCAGTAGCCATAGGGATTTGGTTATACGCTTTAACCAAGTCGATTTTCGAAAAGACAGTTGTACCTTTCAAGGTAGCTGTCAAATCGTGAATGTGAGGCAACGGGTAACGATCGGGAATGGTTTTCGCGTTCAATCGCCGATAGTCACCAGTTGGACGCCAATCGTTGCTGTCCTTTTTAGGGACCATGTGCAACGGAGATGCATATGGGCTACTTGACGGTCGTATGATTCCTAAGTCCATCATGTGATCGAATTCGTTTTTCGCTAACCTTAGCTTTTCAGGAGCTAGTCGTCGTGCTTTAGAGAATACAGGTGGTCCTGTAGTCGTGATGTGATGTGTAACATTGCTGGTTACACACGGTAGTTTCGGTTGCGTTTGTTGTATCCCAGGGTACTTATCGAGTAGTGGTTGATAGAGTGGGTCTATCATATGTTTAACTGTGACTGGGGATACTCTACAACCAGTAAAAGAAGTTACGCAAACGGACAAATTAGTGTTTCCGTCTACTAGCCTCCGTTTGCGAGTGTCGATGATCAGATTGTGGTGTTGTAGAAGGTCCATACCAATGATTGGCATAGAAACATCTGCAACGACGAAAATCCAGTGGATGGGTTTGCGTAAACCCACGTTAAGGTAAACGTACCTTTTGCCATACGTAGCGATCGGTTTTCCGTTTGCCGCCTGTAAGTTTAGGGTCGATTCGTGAAGTCGGTCGTTAGGATTTGCTGGGAGAACGCTAACTTCTGCGCCAGTGTCGACGAGGTAGCGAACTCTCGTTGTCACATCTGTGACGAATAACAGACGGCTTTGTTCGCCGGCTACGGTTGCCGTTAACGCGTGCCGGCTTGGAAGTTTCCCGAATTGTTTTTCGAATCAGTCGGTTTCGTGTTGGGAAAATTGCAGGGTTTTCTGCAATTTCTGGAAAACTTTCCATACTGGTTATGATACCAGCACCAGTCGGGGTTATCTGTCTCTCGTGGTCTAGAGACAGATCGCTTACGAGAAATGCTTCTACGTGGTGTGCGCGATCTCTTACGGTCGGTACGAAGACTAAGATAACGCGTGAGTGTGTGACATAAGTCGGTTATGTCATTCTGAGTCGTGTGAGGCTTTTCTTTGACTGAAAATACCTCGGTAGTAGAAGGTTTCGTAATTTCTAGAATGCGGTCGGCAGATGCAGCTAGTTCGTCTAAGGCGTTGTTCTGGAACGAGACCAGAACTGCTTGCACCTGTTGGGGAAGTTTTGACAAGAAGAGTTGTTTGAATAGACCTTCGTCGAAAGTTCTTGGGCCTATAACCTCTCTCATCCGTTGCAACATGTCCGTCGCAGAACCGTGTTGCAGGTCGATATTGTTGAAGAGTTGATCTAACCTTTGTCGATCGGTTAGGTCTCCTCGTTTAAGAATCGAGCGTTTTAAGATTTCGTAAGGATCGGAAACATCACTAGTAAACATACTAGGTGTTACGTACCTGTTGAATTCCCGCGGTAGTGCCTTGACTACTGCGAGGAATTGTGCACGTGTGTCGATCACGCCGTGCTCGTGGAAGTCGGCTTCTGCGTAGCAAAACCAGGCTTCGATGTTGTCGGGCCAGAAAGGCATCAGTTGAAACGAAGGTGGGGACAAGGTCTTAAGCTTGAGTACTTTAGGTGTCTGTTCAGTCATGATGAAATATGAAGTACGATAATGAACGAGGGGAAAAAATATATATATCCAAGAAAAACACGAAAAAAAATCAAAATGTATAAAAAATAAAAAATAAGGCAATGATATATAAAAATCCCAAAAAGGAACAGACTCACAGTTGCAATAAGGTGTACCAGATCACGTCGGTCTCACCAATGATGATGTCACAGGTATTCAGTGTTTCACAACGCTTCTACCAGTAATCTGGCTAGCGATTGCGGTAGATGTTGAGCACAGCGTTACCACACGTGATCTGGTGCGGATGCCTGACCGAGTGCCTTCAGCTAGATGAGTCCAATAAAACATATGATCAGCATCCAATGTCGAAAACTTAGGGCTATTTATTTCGGGGTTTATTTACCGCTACAATGCGGACAGTTAGTCACAGGCGGCAGCAACAATTATTTTAACCAATAAACGAGCTTAGGTTTTGGATATCTAGAAAACTAATCGAAACAAAACCGATAAGACTAACCAGCTTTGCTGAAGAAATACACTGACTTCAGTAGCAGCAGCCAAAACCCAGAAAACAAAACAAATTGAGGAAACCTTTTGATCCAACATTCAGAGTATTACATTAACTTCTGCATTTTAGCACACTGAACATTAAATTTTGTAGCTGCACAAACGAAATAGCTGAAAAGGAGCACGGAACGAAGAAAGCCGACCGCCGTTGCCTACAAAAATGGCGGATATGATAATTCCCGCCTCATTCTGATTGGTTGCTAAGCTGAAGGCCACATTTACGAAATTGAGTTGTGTTTAATAGCAGCCTTCGTTACCCATTATAAAAGAATGTAGACATTGATCGAAATTGCAGTTATTTTTTGATCTTACCGGGTTTTTTTGCAGCCATAAAATTTCAGAATAATCCCCATCATGTATAAGTCGGCGGTATGCTAGAGCGATTTCACAGATGTCCTAAAGCTTCCCACCAAGATTTAGGCGCATCACAATGATTAGGCTCACTCCCACGTATCTTTCTTGGAATTGGTAGTATATTGAAAGCTGGTACTAAATACACTCACGTAAAACTCATGTATGGAACTACTCTCCAACTTCGAGAATTCATAGTTCCTACATCTCCACTAAACGTAGATCTATAAACCTAATTGGGTCGGCTTGAGAGTCCCTACGTCGACACGACCAAATTCACCCAATGTATTGGTTCAACACTACTCAATCCTCAGTGCGCAAGCTTCATCTACCATGATTAGTCGAACTGACCTTTATGACTTTGCTTACGAATGATCCCGTAGGTGTCAGAACAAATGACGAGCAGAGGATACTATCCAAAAAGGCAGGAAGAACTAAGACGTCGGAATTGAATGGCTGAAAGGAGCGTAATTTCGTGTTTACTTATCCCCTGCTGACTTCCTTCTAATGTCAACAAATACTTATGTGATAAAAACTGCGAGCCCCAACCAGTGGTGACTCACATAATGAAGATAGAAAGTAATAAGCTGTCGCTTTTGGATATCACCACAAGGATCATTTCAATTATGAGAACACCAACCAGAGCTCAGCAACCTAACTCCGTGGACGAGATCAGTGAACAATCTGATCAGCAGTCTATGTCGTTTCAACTACCCTAAAAACTTCCTTTCATGTACAGCAGTGAAGTCCGCTGTCTATTTCATACGTATGATTCGACAATGGGACTTTTAAGTGAATGTTATAAAAAAGATTTGACCTGGAGATTTGTGTTTGATGGGCATTATCGAAAATTCTCTTAAAATTTTAACTTACTCGTTCAAATGTTTCTGGACAGAATGGAAGAAGCTACCGCTTAACGGGCCTCCATATCAAGTATCAGTGGAACACCAAGGACTCTATGTAGGAAACTAGGCACGTTATAGATAAAAGAGGAAAAATAAAAAAGGCCGGTAAACCATAGTCAGATACTGTCCACAGTCCTTAAGAATATGTCAATTATTTTTTTAACGTGACTCCTAAGAAGTCACCTCAATCAACTCAGCCGGCAACAAATCGTAGAATTTGACTACTCATAAGCAGTAGCAGTTGTGTCATTCACCCGCTATTTAAAAATAAATGGGATATTGTTCCTCGTTGAATTAAATTTACCGTCTTCATAAAAAATCCTGCATCAAAACTACTGTTCCCCTATCATTTGAATATGTTTCGCCTAAAGTGATATTTTCAAAAGATTTGGGAGGAGGAACAAGTGCCGATGGACTGGAAAGAAGGGCACCTCGTCAAGATTCCAAAGAAAGGAGATCTGAGCAAATGTGAGAGGCATTACACTACTGTCAACACCAGGGAAGGTCTTCAACAGAATGAAAGATGCAGTATACACCGAACTTCCAGATCAACAAGCTGGACTCCGTAAGGATCGGCCGTGCACAGACCAAATTGCAACACTGCGGATCATCGTCGAACAATCAATTGAGTGGAACTCGTCACTATACATCGACTTCATTGATTGTGAGAAGGCATTTGACAGTGTGGATAGGAGGACGTTACGGAAACTTCTTCGACACTACGGAGTTCCTAAGAAGATTTTCAACATTATCCGGAACCCATACGATGGATTACAATGCAAAGACGTGCAGATGCATTCCAAGTAGGGACCGGAGTCAGACAAGGCTGTTTACTCGGAAAACAATGGACAGCTCAAAATTAATTAGACCATTTGGACTTCGCAGATGACCTAGCTCTCCTATCTAATACACACGAGCAGATGCAGACAGAGACAGCCAGTGTGGCAGCAGTCTCTGGATCAGTAGGCCTCAGCATACACAAAGGGAAAACCAAGGTCCTCAAATTCGAAGCGGAGAACTGCAATCCAATAACTCTTGATGGCGAAACTCTGGGAGATGTAGAATCCTTCACATACCTATGAAGCATCGTCGATGGACAAGGAGGTTCATATGCAGACGTAAAGGCGAGGATCGGCAAAGCAAGGGTCGCATTCCTACAATTGAAGAACATATGGAACTCAAAACAAATTTCAGCCAATATCAAAGTGAGAATCTTCAATACGAATGTCAAGGCAGTTCTACTGTGTAGAGCTGAAGCAGTCAAGATTGACAGGCGAATAATTAATTAGAATAATAATTAGAATGTGAATCGAGTAGAATGAATAGATTGAGCTGTTCGAAAGCTCACCAACATTGAAGAGCAACAAAACAGGTGGGTAGAACACTTCAAAGAACTCTTGAATCGACCAGCTCCAATGAACCTACCCAACATCGGAGCAGCACCCACGGACCTCCCAATAGATGTTGGCCCACTAACAATTGAAGAAATCAGCATGGCCATCAGGTAAATCAAGAGTGGAAAAGCAGCAGGACCAGACAACATTCCAGCAGAGGCACTGAAAGCAGACGTAGAGGTAACTGCAAGGATACTCCACATTCTCTCCAATAAGATTTGGGATGAAGAACAAGTACCAAAAGACTGGAAAGAAGGACTTCTGATCAAAATATCGAAGAAAGGCGATCTCAGCAACTGTGATAACTACGGGGGCATCACTCTTCTCTCAATACCAGGAAAAGTCTTCAATACAAATGTCGACACAGTTCTACTGGATGGGGCAGAAACCTGGAGAACTACGAAGGCCATCATCCAGAAAATACAGGTGTTTATTAACGGTTGTCTACGCGAAATACTTCGGATCCGTTGGCCGGACACTATTAGCAACAACCTACTGTGGGAGAGAACAAACCAGATCCCAGAGGAGGGAGAAATCAGGAAGAAGCGCTGGAAGTGGATAGGACACACATTGAGGAAAGCACCCAACTGCGTCACATGACAAGCTCTCACATGGAATTCTCAAGGTCAAAGGAGGAGAAGAGGAAGACCAAAGAACACATTACGCCGGGAAATGGAAATAGACATGAGAAAAATGAGCAAGAATTGGATGGAACTAGAAAAGAAGGCAGAGCAAGACAGAGTGGGTTGGAGAATGCTGGTCGGCGGCCTATGCTCCATTAGGAGTAACAGGCGTAAGTAGGTAAATCCGATAGCTGGAATAATATATATGGGCTTAAAATAATAACAGACACCACAACGGTACGTGCCAGACACCCAAACAATAGGGATTTCTATCGCTAAACAATTATTGAGCAAGACACCATTAGATACTAGTGACCAAGTTACTACAGCGGCGACTGATGACCAAGACAAAACCATGCATGCTGCGACCAATGGAAAATAGATGACGCGAAGAAGAAAAGATGGCCCAAAACATCCCCCGTTTAGCTTCAAAGTCCTTATTGGACTCACGTTCTGCATTGGATATTACTCAGCCAAAGTTACAAAAAAAGAAAATATGTAACCGTATCGTAGATGCGAAAAGTTTGGACTCTTAAATCATTGTCGTGAGTCATTCAACCGACTCCCACAACTTTGTTGTAGTGCGAAATGTAATATTCAGGTTTTAATTATTTCAAATTTAGATGAAGGCTATTGCCTTTTTTAGGACATAAGTGTATATATAATCCAAGTTAGTCAGTCGATTTAAAATCGACGAGGAGTAAGATGTTGGGTGGGGAAGGAAAAGCGTGTCCACTAATAGAACTACTCTCGATAAGTAAAAACATAGCCAGAACTAGATGGTGGATAATACGTCTAAGGAAACAGATATTAGATAGAATACGAATATGCAGACAGAAATAGACGGCATGTGTAGAGCTAACAAGGTCGTGAATAAAAGAGGTACATTGGTAGAGGAAAAATTTTGAAAATGAAGTTTACTCAGTAGTTAAATGTCGTCTAAAAGGTTAAAGTCTTTTCAAATTGTTGAATAAGCTCGTAAGCGGACTACAGTTTATACACTGATATGACTTCATGAAGAATCCGTATAAGTATTGCATTTTTCCTTAACTTAGAACGTCTTACTTACATTCGTAGCTGTTTTCCATTGACTTGGGACGACTCGTTTTGATGGAAAATTGAAGCGGGTCAATCATTGACATTTTTCATAAACGTTGTTTGAATAGTCCTATGTTTTGTTAAGAGCGGGACGACCTGTTTACCATACTTAAGGTGTGCGTGATGGTCATGAGTACGCATTACCTAAGGTTGGTTTGGGTTTCATGATGATAATTAGTGTTCGGTTGTTGTGACTCAAGTCGACCGTTCTGGTTGCACTTGGTTACTTGAGTACCATTTTGTCATAGTTACTCTGATTTTTCTAATAGTGCCTTGTTTTTCAGATGTGCCAGGACAATCAGGAATGGCCTACTTATCTAACGTTTTTGCTTGTCATGCAACAGATCTGAGGAACTATGCGCATTACTGAGAACTTTCGAAGGGGATTCGGTAAGTTTGAAAGGATGATCGTACCTTGGTTAGCTTACTTCAGGTTCCGTTCTGGTTACCTTGAAGTGCTTGTGTTCCTCTTGGTCATAGTTACTCTGATTTTTGATTAAGTGTTTTCTTTTTTTCAGAAGTACCAAACTGGATGAATGTGCATGCTTTGGTAAGTCATCACAGTGATTATATCGAGGAGCGGCTGAGGCTTGTCTAATATAAGTATTCACGTTTATATGCCTATGAATGTCATGGTATGAGTGGTTAATTCGTGTTTTTTGTCTCTAGGTTTTTGATGACTAATAATGAAGGTCAACGGAGGACTATGCAGATGCCTATACATGTGGTTTAGGTTTTCTTACATGACTTCCAAATATATTCACTATATAACATTCCACTACTTGACTTTTGTTTTATGGTTTCGGGTTAGTGCTTTTAGTACCATGGCTGGGCTACAACTTTCGTATTACGGGATCAATCGGGATAAAGCCTTG
The DNA here is from genome assembly GCA_944470405.2 of Schistosoma mattheei. NCBI lineage: Eukaryota > Metazoa > Platyhelminthes > Trematoda > Strigeidida > Schistosomatidae > Schistosoma > Schistosoma mattheei. Next base: position 78,173,465 of record OX103947.1, read on the forward strand.
ACATGTACCAAGCTCATGCATAAATCGTCGATGGCACGTAACGGCGGCGTCAGTAGTATTGAGTTGACAACACTTAGAAGTGCGGCAATATATTTGTTACACTGTCTCTAGGAAGCTTAGGATGGATCCTTAGTAACCTGGCAGCTTTTGCGCATAAGCTGGCCTGTGGAGATCCGTGGAGTCTTTCGAAGTAGCGACGACATCATTGTATGAAATATACTGTTCATTACCCTAGACGCCAGGAATCAAATAATTTTGCTTTAACAACCTGTCGAAATTCGAGTTCTCGGCAACACAGTACCGACTTGCGGCTTGAGAGCATAAGCAAAGTAGGCTGCGCGCTCTACGTGTATTATGGGTTGTTGCCACTGTTTCCTTGTGAACTGGTTCGTAGGAGCGGAAATATGGTTGCTTTGCCGCAGTTTGTCAATTCCGGGTGTTTTTGAGTCAAATCTTTGGCTTTAGCATATTTTGGGAAAAGCCCAATCCTCAAAGTGTACTAACAGCGATTTATTGCCTATCCTCAAGATCCTTGGGCAGGTTTAGTGTTTATCTGTTCGAGCCCACCTACTTCAACACGCCGTGACGGTTTATATAGGTGCCCCGAACAACTATCAAAGCATATCTCAGTTGCACTTGTGTATTGCTTCCCTTGCTACGTCTACTGTGGCATCCAGAAAACGATGAAGATAGTTTCAATTCAGTCTAGTCGTTTCTCCTGACTGTTCCATTGATATTTCCTACAGCTATGTACCATATTATTACGCAGTGCTCATTCTACAAAGAATAGTGATTACCCATATTAAAAGGATGTTAGCATCCTGTCTGTACGAACAGTGTTTAATTAGGAAACACCACTCTCCATATGAACGGAATCTGTGTAAAGTATGTTCATGCTAGTAATGTATTTACTTAAAAATGGTGATTAGCATGGCATGGAGCTGTCATAAGAGGTTCAACTAATGAGTACAATTTGTTGAGAGAGAAGCCATCTTGATTATTCAAAAGTGGGGATGTAATGAAAGTAAAGGCAGGTAAAATAAGCATAATCTCATAGTAACAAATTCCCGGTTTAGTTAGCGAACCTTAAGGTTACATTGTATAACAAAATTTGGACAGTAAATGGATTCAGAATAGTAAAAGTGTGAGGTGCATGTTTGTGGATACTTTTCAAAATAAGTTAATCTGATCTTAGTTACGCTTCTTGGATACTTACAGTTTCAAATACTTTGCATTCGAGGGCGTGGATGGTGCCCCTGGGTAGACGTTCGCTACGCAAGATGGTTTCTACTTTATCAAAGTTCAACGTACAGGCAACATCTTCACTAGCAACAACCATCATTCCGGCGAGTTCGGCAACAGCGACATAAAAACTGGGTTCTGAATCAATTGTAGATAGGTTCTTTACTTCAAAAACTGAGCAACGCGGCCAGACAACAACACGTACACAGCCAGTGGATTTGGAACGTGCTACAAATACATTGTGAGCAATTTGTAGATGTTGACAAGATGAGATTACTATCCATAAATAGCTAGAATACAACACATTTCAGAAAGATATCAATACAATTACGGTTGCTTGTAAACATAATATACAGGTTACCATTAAGTAGCGTTCTATAACCCACACGATACCTGGCTAATCAACATTAAGAGTATACTTGGTCAGTCGATTACGCGTATTCAGTCAGCTACAACATAGGACCAGGCACATATATACATCGGTCCAAGTTGCCATACCTCATCAGCACATGATGAACACCAAATTCATAGAAGTAGTTGACTCAGTTGTAGTAATGTATGAAAGAAAGATTGTGTTTAAGGATAAAGTACAGAAAGAAAGAATTGGTTGATAAAAAGAAAGATACAAAGCGATTTTAGTCTCACAGTTTAAGGGAAAACAGAGAGTGTATACAACGATGCTATTGTGATCGATTCTGAGCCATGTCATCCAGAGTCTCCAACCAATGGTTACGATAGTCGCGCTGACCCCAACCAAATACTCTGGATCTATCAACACGGCTCAGACCAGAAGTTAGTGACTTCAAGCACTGATACCAAGTTTTGGTTTGGCCGCCCCTAACTTCCTTCCAACCATCCCCAACACGTCAGCACTGAGCGCCGTGGTAGTCGGCGTTCAGGCATACGCAACAAGTGGCCCAACTATCTCAGTCGATGAAGATTTACAACCTCATCAACTGATTTACCATCATACCATAATACCCTGCATCTAACCTCACTATTACGAGTATCTTCTACACTTAATGGTCACGTTTCACAGCTGCACAGTATACTCGTCCCTCAATTGATAGATGGATATCTCGCCTTCCCCATAGGTGACGTAAGTTAGCAAACGCTAAACGAGCTTTTCGAATTCGTGCTGAGATTTCGTCTGACACCAACCCATTTGGGCTGAAGCAGACTTCCAAAATAAGTGAAGTTGTCGACGCATTCGACTGCTTAACTCCCCATCCTTAGTTCAGGTGTTGACGCAGGTCAGTCCTGAAGCAACAACTTGCATTCAGAAGGAGAGAAGCTCATTCCAAACATCCTGGCATTGTTGCTCAGTACTAACAAAAGACTCTGCATTTTATCTGCGTCTTCGCCAAACAGGACTATTTCATCTGCGAATTCTAAACCGATGAGTGGACCTCCTGGTTGGAGCTGAATGCCTGGGAATCCAGTCGACGAGAACGTCATTTCCACCAGTATGTCTACGATGAAGTTGAACGAAAATGGAGATAGTGGACAGCCTTGACGGACACCACTTGAGGTTGCAAAATCAGATGACAGTTCGCCATAAGCTCTGACTCGAGTAGTAGTGTTCGAGTAAAGAGCCTTCACAAGGTTTATGTACTTCTGTGGTACACCTTTCAATGACAGACACTGCCACAGAATCTCTCGGTCGACAGAGTCAAATGCTTATTTTAACTCAAGAAGGACTACCATTGTCGGACGCCGTTAAGCATGCCTATGTTCTAGACCCGACGAATGGTAAATATATGTGGCCGATACAGCCACGACCGGGTCTGAAGCTAATCAGATAGTTTCTGAATTTGATGCGTTAAAATAACATATTAATTGTCGATGAATGCCGATATTTGGAAAAGTGAGATATACGTCATATCTACTCCTCATAATTCACAAATACATTAGATGCCATGGAACCAGATTCAGACAATGATTTTAGTTAAAATTCTATGCAGTTGTAGTTGTTGCAATACGGGAGTACCGCCAACTCAGTAAAATACTCGCCGTATGTGGACTATCAAAAAAAGGTTAGTATTTACGTCAATGATGTAATGTTAGACCCAAGGAAAACCACGATAGCTGCTCAAAAATGCGACTATTCCTAGTTGAAAAGTATAGCGTGCGACCACGGATAATATTTTAGCTTTAAAGTACCAAATAATAAGTTTTGGTACATTCAGTTAAACGGTACGTCTTTTGGATATTTGAAATTATTGAGATGAATGTTAAGATTTTAATTTAAACAAACACTATATCGTTTCGATTAGCAACATGTCAGATTATCTAAGTTTTTTGATAAGCCTGTAGTGTGTGCGTTTTTCATTCACATGAATGTCCTCATTAATTCTAACCAACTTTGTTGTTTGTACACTCAAAATAATATGACAGAATGGATCATATGTTGTCCAATACTTTACATTCTACTAGACTTCAATAAAACAAATTTGTTCATGAACATCGAGGTAAAACAAATGAATGTGTTTCTCTTGCATTTTACCAATAATAAGCAATTCAAGTAAGCAACATACAGTTTCGCTGTTCATTTGCACAGCAATTAAAGCGACTAGCAAATTGTAGACGACTTTATCAAATTAACTATCTCTATTGATAGTTATGTGAATAGTTATCAACGGATTAAAAAAATACTATATAACAATGATTCCCAACCCAATACAGTTATACTAAGAGGGTATAATGGTTTAATAAGTCACTTCTCTAAAGCATCGCTTTACTCTAATGGGTATATTTATTAAGCAGCAGTAATGCAAAGTTATATGAAATGAGATAGCGTTCAAGATTACAGACAAGAACTTGTGTAATACTCACAATGGAACTAGAATTAGTGACCGATTTTTGTGTGAAATAATATTTGCAGCTACACAGATAAAAATAAGTTGAATACCAAGAGACAGATATAAACAGTCTCATACTGACATATGCCTACATTCTCACTAAGTTTGGATTAATAATTAAATAGAGAAATAAGTCGATAATTTAATTTTCTGCGGAATTCAGGTAATTGACCTACATTTAATGTAACTTGCTAAAAGTACACATGATTAGCTATATAACACCTACAACTAATTAAAATATACTTTAGTTTGTTTTGTCAATATGTCCTTTATCAGGTTGAATTAATTAAGATAAAAACATATAACGTCAAAGTTGATTCCGTAATTGATGATCAAATTTAAAAAAGAGAAAAAAAATGAACTAACTTTACAAACCGATCCAGTTCTGTTAAATCGGTTAATTCAAGAACAAAATTATCTACGGGATGATTAACCAGTTCATAGTAAAGTGAATTTTCATATTTCAATTTAATATCCTAGAAATAAGAAAAGTATGCTTTACTTGTTTCCAAGACAAGTCTATTTTTAAGAACAAAAAAACGCACCGTAATTTATAAAATAACAAAGAAAAGCGACTACGTATTTTTAAAACCTAAATCAAAGAGACATAAGCCATTCAAAGTGTGAAATATTAAAACAGAAAACAGTTGCTTACTCTATATTGCTTGTTGAAAACAGCAATGGGACTCAGCATTAATGAATTTTATAGTCCATACAGTTCAATCTGTTACCTATCCCATTTCCTCGTTTAACTGAACATAGATATCATTATATGTGAACATTATATTTGAAATAATCTCAGCGATTGAAATTTAAATAATTCCAACGTTTCGTCCAGACAAGTTAGCTGGATGAAACGTTGGAATTACTTAAATTTCAATCGCTGAGATTATTTCAAATATAATTGTCACATATAATTACTTCTCTATACTCGGCGCCCAATTTCTGTCAAACTGTTCGTTCTAATCTTGACGAATATTCGTATGAATATAGAAATCGTTGAATATTCTCATCGAGACATAAAAAGATGAAAGACACAGCCAAATATTTGACCCACAGAGCCAAAATCATTTGTTCTAATGACATTCTTGAAGAGAAGCTAAAACTTATTCAGGACTTATTACATAAGCAAGCAAACACACTAAGGTTCTTAATGCAACATATTTCTGCAAATTAACCTAAGATAAAGTCGTCGACAGTACCAAGAAAGCCTATATTCTTGAAATTACAGTTCAAAGGTGATATATTCAGCGTGATAGTAACTCGATGCATACAAAAACCTCAGAACGTACATCCAACGCGGCATGATTATGTCTTACTTTCCTCAGCCGGCCAATAGTGATTTGATGAAATAAGGTTAAATTTCCTCGTCTCTTTGCCTCTATGTATATTTACAATTTCAACTGCTCCTACGGAGCCTGTTATATTGGGCGCACAACTAGACAAATATATCGTATTTCTGAGCATCACCCTTAACCAAAAGACAAATGAAAGTGCATCTGGTCGATACCGGTCATCCATAGATAAAAATTCAGCGTTTAAAGTTATTTATAAAATCTCACCGAATTTTCCCCATGGTTCTAAAACCCGGCTCTTACATATAACAGAAGCCACGGCAATACACATAAAAAACCCAACCTTTGTATACAGAGGTTTACACAATCTTTGAATCTACCTTGGCTTTCTACTTATATACCATTACATGTTTCCAAACCTTTCCTCTCCATATCTTAAAAAGTTTCCGAGCTTCGATTTTTTAACATTTCAAGTTCCGATTCTAATATTGCGTAACCTGTTTATGAATCATATCTAGTTTTAACTGCACCCGTCCTACTAATAATTTATCTTCAATTTCACAAATAAAAAAACCTATATTGACATCCAATTTTAATTGCGTAACTATTGGTAATCATTAACTCATTATGAAAATTCGCTTTGTTTTAAACATAATTTTTCAAACCTTATGTAACTAACTGATTATATTTTGTCAATCTGACTCACCACTATCTAATCGGAACTGATGTTTTACTCACTTGTAAAAAAATATGTTATTGTGGAGCCCTGATACAGAACTAATTGAGTTTATAATGCTAACTAGAGTAGAATTAAATTGTATGAACGTTCGAGTTAACTAAATCAAATCAAGGCGGGATATGCTAAATCACTGACTGATAGTCTGAGTTGTGCGGTAAGTTTTGAGCTTCATGGATGTGTTGAGACCAGCAGAGGGGTGCCAAAATAGGTACGACTTGCTTACGAGTGCCAACCAACAAGAAAACTAAGTAGAAGGTTTCTTATCTACTAACTTTAACTACGTAACATCTTAACACATATACCATAGAAGTTTACTGGGGCTGTTTTTTTCAAGAAGGATAATTTAATCATGATCCACAAACTCATATGTCTGCCTAAGAAGTCTTCGTTTCAACTTTGAGCTACGCAGCTAATTTTTGATATATGTGTGCATCCGTATTAGTTACATTTAAAAAAGTCATGCGTCACTTTGAAAACGAATTGTCAACATAACGAAAGTAATCCAACAGTCGAACACTACCAAGTTTTACTTCCAATTCTAAAATTTTCGCTTTAGTTCAGATACATCTAAAACATGTTGGGTACTAATGAAAGTGACTGATTATGCTATTTTAGATAGTTTTAGTTGACATGAGTTGGTTTCGATAATAAAATTGATCCAAAAAGTTTTTTGGAAAAGTGCTCTTAGTTTTAGTTAGTATTTACTGTAAATCCCATTTTAAAAGCTAGTAGTTTGTACGTCCATAAAATATACTGAATGTTAAATGCTAACAAATCAGACTACACTAATCGTATCATTTTAGTCTCTCTTTCATTAAAAACTGAAAAATACTATACATGGATAACTTTATGTGACTTGAAGGACAGCTAAGCACATCGTTTCTTTAATCAAGTAAAATTGATAGTCCGCAAATCATTTTTACAATCAAACAAGACACAGTAAGAATCTACGTTAACATACGGAGTATGGAAATGTAGTGGTCAGTGTTTACACTAGGGGGAAAAGTTATTTCATGCTTAGTTTACTTGACCACAAAATATCGATTTACTTACTGTGGACATAGCTCGTAAGTATTCTGGTGATTGCCATAAGTGGAGATGTAAGTGGTTTACAGAGGCATGAGCCAACAGACTATTGAAGCCCATACACAAATATCTGAAAATTAAGAATCTTAATTAAATTAGTTGAATTACTAGTCCTATCGCTTTAGAATATACATACTGCAAGTATGAACTAACAGCTCGTTACAAAGAATTTTAGTGAGAATAAACTAAGGTTATGCACAAATACTTGTTCGGAAGTGGGGTAATTTTTTCTTGTTAAGTTCGTTTCTTAAGTGCGGAATTAATAAGGCACTACATTTAGAGGCTACTTCATACTGAGGGCTTAATTTAAACCATTAGGTGATAGATTTTGAACTCGTTTCACAGATTTCGGTTTGGGCAGCTTGGCAGTCTCCAAAAATAAAGTGGTTTAAAGCCAACCAAATAAACACATACTTTGTTGGTGAGTTGTATAAAAAATTAAAACTGTATATGGGGATTTGTGCCCGCAAACATGGCATGATATTTGCATAACTGAATCGCGAAATGTCGGCGAGTACAAGTATATATTACGCCGTTTAGGACTACACGTCTCGTGGGTTTGTAATATAAAATGAGTGGATTGGGATTCGAACTTTGACCTATTTTTTGCAAATTGAGTCTTTTAATCTATAAGCAACTGATCAACTGCTAAACTGTGGAAAATACTCGAAAAGCTTAGGTTTTTTGATAGTTGTTATTATCATAAGGAGGGTAAAAAACAAGATGAGATGGATAAAACGAAACAGAATAGCACTGAACTTATGTTACGAGAAATAAAGAATGGGTGCACATCTGAATAGGGATTGGATAGGCATACGTTTCACACATTCCGATTAAGTAAGTTGAAGAATGCTTATAGCCTGATCAATCGACTTAACATTTTTACCTAGAACACTGCTTAACCTTAGGGTTACTTACTTAGTGGTCTAACTAAACGCGAGTAGCTTTGAGGACGGCTACGCTCAATTACATGCAATGTACGAATGTCTTCTAATTTATTGAGCTTTGCACCAGTATTAAGGCATTACAAAATACACTGATATGAAGTGTAAATATGGTCCGGTGTGGTGAAAACTAACTAACCTTCCTGTATCCGTGTTGAAATTTTATGAAGCAATAACACAACAGTGATTATGAGGCTTCTAAATCAACTGAAATGGTAAGCCTACTTAATAAATTCACTCCCGGTGGTTAGGCCATGGACTGATGCACGCTAGTTTAGAAATAAAGTTTCGCATGTAGAGAGGTAGAGAAATTGATTAAATCCTTGTGTTATTATTAAAGTTATTCATAAAACTGCAAGTTATCTCTACTCTCAGTCAATAATTAGGGGATCAATTTCTAAAATGCGAGGCATTGTTAACTTTGAAAAACTATCTATGACATAGTCAAATAACAACGATGGATAGCCCTGAAAAAAACACTTGAGACAGTCAATTAGTTAATTTATGTACCTTTCTGCATGAGGTTATTCTTTTCCTGTGACTTTAAAGTAACCATAATATATAGAAAAACTTTGGAAAAAATTCACCCTAGGCTAACACGAAAGTCTGGAAGTCCCAACAATAGAAATATGATCATATTATTTTCAACAATATAGCTCATATAGCTTTTACAAACAATTTGACTTAGGTAGTGAAAGAATGTAAAACTAACCTGTTGTTACTCAAAAGAAAACACTTGATTACTGAGTAAAAGGAGTCTTTTCCAAGGAACTGAAATTGTTAAAAAAATATGCATTCATACCTGATTGTGGCATTTTTCTACTTCCGGAACCAAGAGAGAATGTAAATATGAAAATGGACTGACATTTATCAGTATAGAACATGATTTCTAAACATTTAAAAAATGGTATGCTTACTGTGGTATACTTTTCAGAAACATTTAACAAGAATTCATGTTTTGGGACTTTGTTAAAATTGAAGGATTCGAACGAAAGTGGATCATTAATGGTTCTAAATAGTTGTGGTTTACGCCGATGGCTGAATCGATTATTGTTAGGCTAGAGTTACATCTTTAACAGACTTTACTTACTAAAATCAAAATATTTACATTTCCAGAACAAATTTTCTTTACTGAACTCAATGATGTATCAATTTTGTAATGAAAGTAATTGGATTCATAAGCGAGAGTCCATAAGGAGTTCAAAGTTTTATCGAACTACAGGAAAAGAGGACTTGAAATATTTTTACCTTTGAAGAGGTATTAGTTGACCGTAATATAAGGTCTCCATTTGTATACTCAAAATTCATGCCGTGGAAGATTTCAATATACGAAAGAAGGTTCTGAAAAATTAAAACTGATAACAAGTATGAATAATCATGAGCTTATAAAAACAGTAACATAAGATAAAAATAATAGTGACATTTAAATGAATTAACTGAATTTTGCGGTATTTTTTACAGGATGTAAAGAAGTTCTTCAAGAAACCTTTGACAAAATAATACTCTAAACATTAATCACTCCATCAAACGCAAGTATGTATCATTTAATAAGCTATATGCAGCAAAAGAGATATGAGGATAAATTTTACCGGTTAATAAATAGAATCAAATATATTATGACAGTCAGTTATAATAAGCGTAGAGCCTAGAATCTGACCCGCTATACACGTAATGACATCGAAGTAGAAATTTGTTTTACAATAGTCAGCTTTATCCCGTTGTACGAATTATATGTGACCGATTACGATAGGTAGGTATGCGAGTAATATTTGATAGACTTTGGCATATCGTTAATGATGTGAAAAACGTGGTATCAGTCCCTGAAGTCACTAACTTCTAGTCTAAGCCATGTCGTTAGATGCAGACTACTTAGTTGGGATCCGCGTGACTATCGTAATCAATGGTCAGAGACTCTGGGTGACATGGCTCAGAATCGATCACAATGGTGTCGGTGTCTACACTATCTGCCTTCCCTTAAATTGCGAGATTAAAATTACTTTATATCTTTATTTTTATAACTAATTCTTTCTTTCTGTACTATATCCTTATACATAATCTTTCTTTCATACATCACTACAATTGAACCAACTACCTCTATGAATTCGGTGTTCATCTTGTTGTGCTGATGAAGTGTGGCGACTTGGACCGATGCATAAATGTGCCTAGTCTTACGTTGTAGCTGACTGACTGATGTAATTGCGGATACTTATTGTTAAGTCGATCTTAAATAATTTGAGATATCATCAGTGTCTAATAAGGCGCTAAACTATGCTTCCACTCCCACCAATATGAGTGTGACGAAATGAGTTTGACAAAAATATGTTTGAAACTACATTTAGCTAACAATGTTCACATAGACCATCAACAGAAAACCCGGTCTCATGATTACTCGTCGACGAAATAGTTGTAAACAACATTTACACAACGAACGACTTTCATAAAAACAGAACTAGGCTAAAATAACGGTAGCTGAATTTGAAATCGAAAATCAAGACATTAAACCTATAGAGTACAAAGTTTCGCACTGACCAATCGAATCTCGACAAACGCAGCAAGAGTGAAAACAAGCACAATCTCACAGCACACAATGCACATAGTGTGAAGTCGCAGTGAGGTTGAAAGTAAAGGACAAAGAGGGATGAATAAGTCAGATATATGTGGTCTATAAGTTTATTCAGTGAGACTATAATTTACAGATGACCTTTGAGCAACGATAAAATGACTGCGAATGCCCACTTACATAATAGGGTTATATGAGAGTTATAAATTAGTGAGGACTCAGGACTATTAATTACGGTCGGACGTTAGTGTTAGAAACTATACTTAATGTTTTTATCACGAACTGGCAACACCCATAATGCTAAAATGCTATTTAGCCAAATGGATTTGGCGCAAAAACCCAAAGTCCGTTAAATATGATCGGTTCGTCCGTAAGTTATAGTCTCGGCAAAATGCGACTAGAAACCCGGAACTTCCGATATACTTCAAGGGAATTCTTAAAACGTCTCGAAAAATTTGGGGTTTTCGTCAGTATTTCCACCGATTTTGGGGAAATCCACTGAAGCTGGTTCACAAAGCTCCAGAATTTTTGCTGCGCGTAGATGATTATAATTACACTTGTTTTTATATTGGCTGGCTCTTAGTCTTCATAAACAACCATGCGTGGTCAATTGGAATTAAGATCTGGACATTTGTTAGTCTCATGTACATTGCATTTGGACCCAGGCTTTATTATTCGCGGACTGACCGCATCTAGCGCCACGTTACTGTTTAATGGGAACGCATACATTGGGCACGGTTTCCACGAATAATCTTTGAAACTCCGTTATGAAGTTCCTCCAGTTTCGACGTATGAACCAGATGAAACATTGCAATTACGTCACCAGATCTGAAAGTTACAGATTGATCACACTCTTATGGATTCGGGAAAACTTAGGGGTTTTCCCCTAACTTAATAACTATGTTTACGTGGGAAACAAAAGGCGACTACTTTTTGTACTACGTGAAGCTTGTCTAATTGACTGCGAATAATAGGGAAACGGAGAAAACTCCAGAAATTCCCCTGAAACCTTGGGGAAAATTTGGGGTTTTCCCTAAAATAATCAAATTTTTTGAAGATCTATCAAACAAATCCAGTGCATTTCTTCGAAGTTGGTGGGTATTGTGGGTAAATATTCCACAAATTCGTGGAGAGTTGGATAATTTAACAGAACGTTGAGGTTTATTCAGAAGCTATTTCTCGTGATTTTATTGAAATGTGAGACAGGCATACCCAAATCACATGGGAGTTACGTACTCAAAGTACACTTGAAGGATTGGTATATATCTTGCGCGAAGAGGGAAAATACCTGTCGACCTTGAGTTTGAAAAAGCACAAGGCTATTTTAGAATGAGCCAGTCTTCAGTAATAAGGATATTAGGTTGGTGAACCTTCAGTCTTCAGTAATAAGGATAGTAGGTTGATGAACCTGTGTTAATCCTGACACATTGCTTTCCAGTGAAGGTCCAGCTTTTCCTTGAAAGTATTCACTGATGGGGCTGATACCACTTGTTCGGGTAAGGCGTTCCAATGATTGACTACTCGATGAGAAAAACGGGATCCCACTTTAAGTTTATTAGATCGTGGTTTATGAACCTTCTTGCTATGACCTCGGAGATTATTAGTGCTGGAGGGAGCAAAAAGATAAGACATATTAACACCCAAATCATAATTAAAGATACGAAATGCCAGTATAAGGTCACCTCGTGTCCTACGATACGACAAGGGGAAAAGATTTAGGCGTTTTAAGCGCTCATCGTAAGGGAGTCTAGAAAGACCCTTCACTAATTTCGTTCCCACACGCTGGACACGCTCAAGGGAGTTAGTATCCTTTACTAGACACGGGCTAGCTGCTTGGATACAGTACTCTAAATGTGGTCTAACATATATGGGGTATAAAATTCGAAACGTTTCCTCGTCAAAAGATTTGAACGCTCGGCGAAGTGACCATAACGCACGAAAACCTTTGACAGCGGCTGCTTTGCAATGCGCAGTTGTTTTTAAGTCATGACTTAATATTACTCCTAAGTCCTTATGCTCTTGAACGCATGGAAGAGGTTTACCCTCAATAGTGTAACGGTAACTATTACCGTGACCGACGTGCATTAGTACACTCTTCCTAGCATTGATTTCTAAGCCCCACTCTCGAGCCCATCTAACTAAATCGTCTAAATCAGCTTGAAGATCCACATGATCAGCCGCACTTTTTATTGTTCTCCAGATTTTTACATCATCTGCAAACAATAATGTCGACGACCTAAGTAACAGTGGTAACTCATTAACGTAGAGAAGGAAGAGCAGAGGGCCTAAGATGGTGCCTTGGGGTACACCACTTTTGACCGGCTTCCAATCGGATAGCGTTCCATTGACCCTAACTCTCTGTCTGCGGTCACATAAGAAATTTCCTATCCACTCATGTACAGTACCTATTATTCCGAAGCTCGTGAGCTTCTGCATAAGACCTACGTGTGAAACCTTGTCAAACGCTTTGCTAAAATCTATGAATATCACGTCGACAGACAGACCGTGATCTAGGGCTGCTGTCCAATCCTCCCTCGCAATAAGCAAGTTAGTCAAGCATGAACGCTTGTTACGAAATCCGTGTTGCTCAGGAGCTAACAGATTGTGTAAATCTATGTGGCTTAGCAACCTAACCCGAATTATCTTTTCGAGTAACTTAACGACTATGCTAGTTAGACTGACAGGCCGGTAGTTAGATACTATCTGTCGCTGACCGTCCTTAAATATAGGACTAACTATAGCGTCCTTCCAATCTCTAGGGAGTTGGGCGAGTGAGAGGGACATGTTGAAGAGTGTCGCAAGCGGTTTTGAAATAATGTCCGCAAGAGATGACAGCAACCGTGGATGTAACCCGTCAGGGCCCGGTATCTTACCAGGTTTGAGGTTAGTTATCAACGGAAGGACAGTTTCCTCAGTCACCTGTACGGATTCAATGGTTGGTATCTCGGTGTGAGTGGGACAAGTATTTGTTACAATAAACGTAGAGAAGACTTCGCTAAAATAATCTGAAAAAGTCTCAGCTTTTGCTCGATCTGATTCAGCTAGTAATTCTGAATTTTCGTGTAACAGCAACGGGGGAATACCATCACTACGTTTCATTTGCCGTTTAACATACGAAAACAATCGTTTCGGACAAGTACGGCTATCATATACTAACTGTCGTTCGTAAGTGGTACGGGATTTCGCTATGGTTTTCTTACAGATATTACGGTATTTTTGATACTCACGCTTAAATGGTGCATGACCTGTCAACAAGAATAAGTCCCAGAAATGTTTCCTACGCTTTAACAGCTTCCGGGTTTCCTTATTAATCCATGGAGGGCAATGTGATAGCTTACGTGCTGACCATGGGATAAACGGCGACGTTACGGACTCGAATGTAGCCTTAAACTTATTCCATTCATCTTCGATCAATCCATCCGCGTCGACCGACCAATCGGTCGAGATAGCACGGTTTCTGATTTCCGGAATATTAGCTCGCCAGATATTGGGACGGGGTGGAGCAGATACGAATTGTATACCATGTGTCCTAAACTTAAAGTGAATTACAACGTGATCACTGTTCACTAGTGGAGGAAGGTGCTGGATATCAAAGACATCCTCAGAGTGGTGGGTGAGGGCGAGGTCCAGCAGTGACGGAACATGATGCAAATCAATATGTGTCGGTTTTGTGATACATTGTACAAGTGCACACTGAACCTGTGTTAATCCTGATGGATTGCCTTCCAGTGTATGTTCAAC